>CM076571.1:811915549-812071512 GCA_034641835.2 Pinus albicaulis
GGAATACATTTGTTTCATTTGCAAATCTTCCAGGATTTTCCGGAGCCACACAATTTCCTTTGTTGCTTCAGCTGCTGCCACATATTCTGCCTCGGTCGTGGAATCTGCTGGAACTGACTGTTTGCGTGATCTCCATGAGACAGCTCCTGATCCCAGACTCATGGTGTAACCTGTAGTAGACACCCCTGTTTCTTTGTCGCCATCAAAGTCTGAATCAGAGTATCCGGTCAAGATGAAGTCGCCTACCCGTGTATATTTGAGTCCAAAGTCTTGAGTCCCCTTCAAGTACCTTAGCACTCTTTTTGCAGCAGACCAATGTCCTTCACAAGGTTTTTGCATGAACCTTGAGAGGATACCAACAGCAAATGAAATGTCAGGTCTGGTGGTGGTCAGATAGATAAGACTTCCTACAAGCTGTCTATACTTAGTTGCATCCTCAAATTCTTTCCCTTCAATAGATGTGAGCTTCAAGTTTTGTTCCATTGGAGTGCTTAAGGGTTTACAGTCATCCATGCCAAATTTGTTCAAGAGATCTCCAATGTACTTCTTTTGAGAAAGAAATATGAATTTAGGATGTTGAATTATTTCAATACCCAAATAGTAATGAACATGACCCAAATCAGTCATTTCAAAACCTTTCTTCAACTCTTTCTTCATGGATGCAATATAGCTCTCATTGTTTCCTGTTATCAAAAGATCATCTACATATACCACAAGATATACAACCGTTTTTCCAACTTTCTTAACAAACAAAGTTGCATCATCAAGATCAAAATGTTTGAAGTCAAGTTTCAGAAGATGCTCGGTCAATTTCTCATACCAGGCTCGTGGTGCTTGCTTGAGGCCATACAAGGATTTTACAAGTTTGCAAACTTTGTGTTCCTGACCCTTTATCACAAATCCTTCTGGCTGGGACATATAAACTTTCTCCTTTAGATCTCCATTCAAGAAGGTTGTTTTTACATCCATCTGATGGACTTTCCATCCATTCTGAGCTGCTAAGGCAAAGAGAGTCCGGATGGTGGTCCATTTTGCTGTGGGAGAAAAAGTTTCTTCATAATCGACTCCTTCTTTTTGTGCAAAACCTTTTGCCACAAGCCTGGCCTTGTGCTTGTCAAGTGAGCCATCTGCTTTATACTTGTTCTTGTAGACCCACTTACAACCAATTGGTTTTTTTCCCAAAGGCGGATCAACCAGCTTCCAAGTGCCATTCTTTATCAAGGCATCATACTCCTTCTGCATCGCTTCTTTCCATTCATCATGAGAAGCGACTTCTTTGAAGGAAGTTGGTTCATGATCTGTAGAAAAACTCAATTCACAGTTATAAGCAATATCCATATCAATAGGGGAATCAGAATTATCTACATCACCTTCGATTTGTTGAGTGGAACTTCTTGTTCCTATTTTTCCAACCTCATAAGGATGAACATTCTCCAGTGTCTTTGTCAGCCATTTGGGAGGACCTTTCTGAGATGGCCCAGGCTGGTCATTTGACTGAGTTGGGATTGATTCAAGATTCAATCTCCCAATTCTGTCAATCACATCATCCAATGTGTCATTCGTGGTTGTTTCTTCATGTGGGGGAGATGATTCCACAGTTTGATTCAATATCGGAATCCCCCCTTCAAGATGTGGAATCACATTATCAAATTCTTGGAAGGACTTTGCATGTGTGAATCTATCCAGGCGATCAAGTTGCCGCTCAACAACTTTGTCACTCTTGGAAGATTCAAGAAATATGACATCTCTTGCTATCACAAACTTCTTATTTGCTTCATCATAGAGACGATATCCTTTGGAGGTATTGGAGTACCCCAAGAAGATACATTTGCGACTTCTAGCACCAAATTTGTTCCTTTGAACCTTGGGTATCAAGGCATAATAGGTGGACCCAAAGACCCTGAAATGCTTTACCGAAGGAATGTGGCCATGCCACATTTCAAAAGGAGTTTTGTTTCTAATTGAACTTGAAGGACACCTATTCTTTATGTAAACAACACATAGAACTGCATCAGCCCAAAACATCAATTTTACATTCTTAAAAAATAACATGGAGCGAACCATATTTAAAATAGTTCTGTTCATTCTTTCAGTTACACCGTTCTGTTGGGGATTATATGGCACTGTTGTTTGATGTTTTATTCCATGTTGACGAAGATAATTTTCAAATTCGTTTGAAGTGTATTCTTTTCCATTATCAGTACATAGAGAGCCAATATGTGTTTGTGCATCATTTTCAATCCATGCATGAAAATTCTTGAAAGTTTGAAAATCATCAGACTTATTCTTCAGTAAGTAAATCCAACACATTCTGGTGTAGTCATCAATAAATGTCATCATGTACTTGTTTCCATTTGCAGAAGCAATAGGCATAGGGCCACATAAATCTGAATGAACAAGTTCAAGTTTTCTATGTGCTCTGGAGTGTGAATCATGAAATGGTTGTTTGCTATGCTTTCCAAGAATACAAGCATCACATTCCTTAGGTTTTCTAGGAATTGTAGGCAGTCCATTAACACCATTTTTCTTCAACAAATGAAGGCTTTCATAGTTTAAGTGTCCAAATCTAGCATGCCATAAAAGACTTGATGGGAATGTACCTTCATCATGATGTGAACTGAATGCAAAGTTTTGAGCATGAGCAAATGAACCTTTCAGCTTCAAGAGTCTCCCTTCTTCTATTCCCTCCATGACAAGTGAGTGATCTGATGCTTTTCTGACCTCTGCCTTGCCATCAAACAAGTGAATTGAGTGTCCTTGCTGCCGGATTTCGACCAGGGACAGCAAGTTTCTCTTCAACTCGGGGAGGTATAGAACCTCATGTAGGATATGATCAGGAAGACCAGGCAGTTTAAGCCTGACTGTGCCAAGCCCTGATGGCTTGAGTTTGGATTTATCTGCGAAATATACCGCTCCATCAACTTTGTCAATGAAATCTTCAAAAAAATCTTTTCTAAATGTCATGTGACATGTTGCTCCCGAGTTCATAACCAATCACTTCTCCATGAAGTAAATGAAACATCAAACAGGTTTTCGCTATCTATTGTTACAACAAAGCAGAAATCGGTAATGAGATGATTCAGCCTGCTTGCCCTTGATCTTTGTCATTAGTTTTACCTTTGTCTTGATTGTTTGCCGCTCAGCTTAGATTGTCCGCCCCCTTTTTCCTCAAGTTTCTTTCTTCGTCTTCCCGGCTTTCTCTCCGGAGGACTCATATTGTCTTTCTCTCTCGCGTAGGTACTTTAGAAGATGAAGGGACTGTCATCTTCTTTTGAAGGAGGAGAGAAAAAAAAACTTTGCTGGAGAATCTCTTTTGAAGGAGAGAAAACAAAAAATACTCTTTGCTGGAAAATATACTGAAAAAACTCTTTGCTGAATTTAAAAGGACAGAAACACTTTTTGCTAAAAGACTGAATTTAAAAGGACACAAAAGCTCTTGCTAAAAACTGAATTCTGCACCAAAAATATATATATATATTTTTTGTTTTGTATGGAAAAAAAAAAAAAATTGTATGGGAGGTCGATATGGAATGGAAGGGAGGTATTATGAATGTGAATGGTATTAAAAATGAGTGGAGCGGTGTAATATGAAGTGGAGCGGTATTATGAATGTGGTAAGTGGAATGGTATTGTAAATAGAATGAAGGGCGGTATTGGATATGGGAGAGAGCGTTATTAAAAATGGAATTGTAATATGGACAACACTTTTGTTATATGGAAGGGCGGTGTTAAGGGTGGTGTAGAATATATACAATGGACAGAGCTGCGTTTTATATATATCGACAGCGTTTGAGTAGTCAATGGAGGGGCGGAATGAAAATAATGATGGGTGGTATTTGAGAAGGGCGGTAATGAATGAAAGAGGTATTGGTATTACAAATGGTAAGGTGGAGCGGTATTACAAATGGAATGACAGCGTATATGTGTTATATATGCAGCGTGGAGGAGGGCCGATAGGCCACGGAGGGCGGAGGACAATGCGGAGAGGGAGCTTGCAGGCGATATTATGTATGGTTGTTGTAAAGCCGTGGGAGTAGCGACACACAACACAGGAGGGAGGCGTAAGCTGTGGTGGCGTTTGAATTTGCTATGGAGGCGGTAATGTGTATAGACAGGGGCGGTATTGTTAATAGAGACACCACCAGAACATAATGAGCATTGTGTGCTGTGTTAAATGGACAGAACGCTGTATTATCGATTGTGACAGAGTGCTGAATGGAGATAGAAGGTAAGGGAAATGGGTGAGATTGATGTGGGACGGAATTATAGAGTGGGAGCGTATATGATAGCACGGAGAGGAACAATATTATGGTGGGAGGGGCGTATTAAAAATTGGACAGCAGTGTATATATGACAAATAGCGTATTACATATATGACAGAGGCGATATATATATCAAAACAGAGAGCGCTGTATCAGAACGAATGCTTTATTTTATTGACAGACAGAACACTTATATACCACGACAGAGAGCGCTGTATCAATGAAGGGGAAGAAATGGGAGTGAGGGGGCGTTGGTGTATGGGGAGATAGCAGTGAGGGAAGTGTGAGGGGCATTGGGTAGGTGAGGGAGAAATGAGGGCGTTACAAAAAAAAAACTGAAATGGCAGTGTGCAGGACTGTAGAATTGCAGAGTGTCAGGGGCTGCAATTTGCAGAATTTCAGGGTCTGCAGAATTGCAGAATCTTCAGGAGCTGCAGGAGCTGTAAATGTCAGACCTGTGGATAATTTAAGAGAAAAAAAAATGTAGAATAACAGTATAGCAATTTAGGAGCAGCAAAAAACTATTAATAAAAACTGACTGAGCAAAGGAGAGGGAGTTACACCATAAGCATAAATGCCAATAGTGGGACTGGCTCTGATACCATGTCAAACCAGGAGGTAACTCCTCAAATCAGAATGTGTATTAGCTGAAGAATGCATATGGATTTATACATGGAGGTGAGGCTATTGGGATTCATCTCCCAATGACTCTTGGCCTTCCTTATTTCCTAATATTAAATAATATACAATATTAAATGTGCACACCCATCCCATAGGATTAGGTGTCAACAGGCCTAGCTCTTTCTCATTTTCATTTACTTGTTCATTAATGTCATCTTCATTGTACAAGATAAATGAGTCAAGGTCTGAATGGATAGAATAGAGAGGGGTGTTGTTTGGCCTATCTTGGCTACTTACCATATATTTCATGTGAGATTCTCTATACAGTCTTCTTGTTTGGTTAAAGACTGGAATGGTAGCGTATGTCATGTCCATTTGGAGGTTTCCTTGGAGTTTGGCTCCCCATGATATAGATAAAAGCATGCCATACTTTGGGGGAATGTTAGCCACTACAATGTCCATAACTAGGTTTTTAGCTGGAATTTGTGCCAGTTTGACACACAGATCCTTGATTAGGCCTAAAAATTTAAATCTACTCAAATCGAAAGATTATAATTCTTTGTAAGGTTTGGTTATTTCGAGGCCTAATATCTCCATCACTACCTTTGGCATGAGATTGTGTGAGGCACCGGAGTCTAGCATAACATTATGCAAGATTTTGTCATGAATGTTCAAACTGACATAGAATGGAGGGACAACTCCTTCTTGATATTTTCCCTCTACCTCAGGTCCAAAAAACAGCTCTGGCTTGTCATCAGTTAGATTCAGAGTGTCGGTGTCATTCCCTGTGTTCAAAGCTTTCAAAACTTGGGACCTATATACATCTTGAGTTTCCAATTCAGTGAGGGGTATGGCTATTTTGATCTTGGCAATCTCACTCTCGAAACTGAAAGGTGCTAGTGTTTTTGGCATATTTACATCATTTTTATCACACATTGTCTTTTCAACTACTTTGGTTTGTTGATTTTTATTAGGAATGTCAGTTAGAACAGTTTTTCCAGGGCCACTATTTGATGCACTAGGGAAGCTTTGGTCACCATTTGATTGGTTGGTTTTTTCTTTGTTTTGATTAGGATTCTTAGCCATCATGTTGTTGTTTTATGCTGTCTTTTTAAGGATGTTTTCACGGGTTTTCCTAACAGCAGTTTCTAGTTTGTTTTTCTTGGAGGCATCTTGGGTTTTCTTACTCGAGAGGTCATATTGCCTATGAACCTCCATGATACTATTTTCAAATTCTAATTTGTACTCTTCAAAATCCTCATATGTTCTATCAACATGGTTTGAGGAAAATAGACCTTGTTCCTCCTCTGTGAAAAAAACATCACCCTCATTATCATAACCTATCAAATTTACATGGTTTTCTTCCAGTGCTTCAATCTCTCTTTCC
The DNA here is from genome assembly GCA_034641835.2 of Pinus albicaulis. NCBI lineage: Eukaryota > Viridiplantae > Streptophyta > Pinopsida > Pinales > Pinaceae > Pinus > Pinus albicaulis. The sequence goes on from CM076571.1 coordinate 811,921,820, forward strand.
TCTTCATCTACATAGTTGTCTTGGAAAGGAGGCCTGATTTGCCGGTCATTATATCTTTGTCTATTTTGAGGAGGGTCTCTTCTGAATTTTTGGTTTCTATTTATGTTTTGGGGATTTGCTTGTTTTTCCCTAAGGGATGCTCTCTCATTCAAATTGATTCTCTCCATTATCCTTTCCATTGTCCTAACTAGGCTGTCAATTTTAGCATCAGATGTGGAAGCCATGGTTTCCTCTTTGTATATAACTTTATTTTCTGTCCTTATCTTAGCCCTCTTCTCAATTAGATTGGCTTCTACACTAACAGCTCCCCTTTGCATGTCTTCTAAGGTTAGGGGAACTCTTTCTCTCAATTGGTAGGCCATGTTTGGATCAAAGCCCTCTGGAAATTTTACTAAGGCTAGGCCTTGTGGTGGTTTCATGTGAGGTGGGAGTGTATTATATACACTATTGAACCTAGTGCAGTAGTCTTGGACACTTTCCCCAACATTTCTCTTAAGATTATTATACTCTAAGAGGATTTGAAGAGGATTTATCTTAATCTCCCACTTTTTTATGAATGTTTGAGAAAGGGAAGGGAGGTCATGTATGCTGTTTGGAGTTAAGTTTTTGAACCATTTCTTTGCTTCTCCTCCTAGACTTTGGGAAAACATTCTCATTTTTATGGTCTCCTCTTCTATTTCTTGGTAATCAAAAGAATCATTCAATTTGTCTACATGCTGTTGGGAAGTTGTAGAGTCGGCTCCAGTAAAGTGAGGGATTTTAGATTGGTAGTCTTGAGGCATAGGAAGTAAAGGTTGGGGTAGTACCAATGGGGAAAACCATGCTGCCATTATTGGAGGTAAAGGAACCCAAGAAGGGTTTGTGAGAGGGGGGTTTGTGAGAAGAGGTGGAGGATGAAATGGAGTGGTTTTCACAGTGGATGTGTGAATGGGGGTGGCAGATGTACTTGGACCGGCAAGATGAAATTGAGAAAATTTGGAATGAAAGGAGCTAAAGTTTTGGAGAAGCTAAAAATTAGGAGTGGAAGGAGAGGCTTCTCTACTAGTACTCTGTTGAAAATTTATGGGCTTAAGGTCTGTCTATTCTATCCCACTTTGAGACTTAGTTCTAAAAAGGTTTCTTCTATGGTGTAAGTCAAATTGGGGATCTTGCAAGGATGTGAGGTTTTTAGGGATAGAACTTGCTTTGTAAATGGTCCTAACAGCAGTTGAATCTTCAGTCCTAGAAGTTTTCCACAAGATCTTTTCTGGGTCATCAACTATGGTAGGAGGGTTTGGGTCAGGGTGAGATTTGGTGTAAATCCTTTGTGAAGCAAGATTTTAGACCCAATCACCAGAGAGGCTGAAATTTTATGACTATTTTTGAAAATACAGACCTCTCTTAATAATTACTGAACTCACACAGTGTGTGACTAGGCTTTAAACTACTAGAACTGATTGACATAATCCCAGAGGAGTATGTGAGAACTAGTGGAGTTAGTAGACCTATTGGAGGCCATTTGAGTCACCAGGTGGATGATTTTTATTGCTTTGAGGGTTTGCTTGTTGTCCACCATCAACAATTTAAAAACCTATCTAACTATGTTTTGGGTTTCCTGAGTTTCTTTATGTAACACTAAAATTTTCAATGGGTGTTCTCTAGTAGAGTCATCATTTTGCTACTATGGTGAATCAATTAGATACTACTCTTGGCTAACACTTGATTTTCTAAGTTTGACAGGGGTTTGAGAGTTCTTAAGGAATATTTAGGTTGTTACTTACTCAGGGTCCCACCGTGATCGCCATTATGTTAGGTGGCAAGTCAGATGATACTATTGATAGGGGTTTTCGAGGTTTTAAGGAGTACTTAGGATGTTACTGACTCAGAGTCGCCATTATGTTAGGTCCCCATAATTTGTCAGATTGGCAAGACCAAATGTACAAGGGTAACATCAAACCAGTCTTTGGAGTCCTAGGACCTAGCCTTCCTGGACTCAGAGAGGGCTCTCTCTATGTTTGTGTAAAGTATGTGACTTAGTTGATTTTATGGTTTTGATTTTAGGGCAGTTATAGGAATAGGGTTTGTTTGTTTGTTTCTTTGGTTGGATACGTTTTCAAGAAGAATAGGTAGAGTAAGAGAAAATCAATCCATTGGGCTATGGAGTCTACAAAGGTCTTGAAAAGTATAATAATAGGTCAAGGGTGTTTCATAGGGCAAGTTAACGAGGAAAAATGGATCTAAGTAGGTTTAGTGAGTGTGAAATGAACATGAAGTTATGAATGCAGTCAGTTCAAAGGGCAATTAAGGATCATTCAACATACTAGGAGCAAGAAAATCTTTCAGGATGATAGCATAGCAAAACTGAAGAACAATAAAGGATTATTCAACTAGACTTTTGCTAAACAGACCTTAAAACAATAAAAAAGTAATCCTAGAGAGCAGTTAAGAATTCTCTAAACATTACTTTCAAACAAATAGAACTTTTACCATAACATTTTAGTGACACTAAAGAGCATTCAAGGATTCTTTAATTAAACTTCAAGGAAGAAAACATAGAGATAAAGGATGCAGACAGAAGTAGGGTGCCAAGAAAGCATATCCTACTCTAAAATGTATGTCCTATGATAAAGGAAACCATAAACATAATGAAAACTAAAGTAAACAAATACAAGAGTGGAACAACATCACCATCTAACTGATATGAAAATGTGAGAACTTCTTAGTTCTATTATAGAGATTAACTGTAGGGGCATTTACTAGATATGTCACCTTTAAAGAAAGGATGATATCCAGAGGCTACCTGGCCCTTTACAGACTCTGTCTATAGAAATAATAGAAGTAAACACTAATGATCTAAAAATGAAACCACTTGTTTGTTGTTCAAGGTATTCATTTTCCATAAACTTATGTGTGTAAACCGTTTTATATGTTTTGCAATTGGAACAAAGTGCTTTTGGTAAATTTCTAAGTTTTTTTTGTGTGTAAGAGTCTTATTTATTTTTATTGTTTAGCATATTTAACTCTGAAAAAACACAACAATATAAATCACATAATATAACACAGCATATGATAAGGCATTTCACCCCTCCTGGACTACATCTGTCGGGTCCAAGGCCCCCAAATGGGCATGTCCTTGCTCTTATTATGCTAAAAAATGGTTATACAGTGTGAAGAAAGCCTAAACAACAATGTTACCGATGAAATAGGTAACCGCTCTGTTACCTACTTTTTTTTGGTAGCATAAAAAGCACCCGATTTTGAAAAGTGGTGATGCAGAATCACCTTCTTCTTTTTTTTTAGCACATTTTTGACACACTAATATTTTCATTTATGAAGTATGAATATTTGTTTTAAAATGTTAGTGATTTTCATGCTAATTTTGAAATGTATTGATGCAGCATCAACTTTTTTTTTTTTAGAGCGGTGATTTTCATGCTAATTTTGAAACGTATTGATGCAGCATCAACCCTTTTTTTTAGAGTGGTGATTTTCATGTTGGTAATAAAACACAAAACTTAGATTAAAAAAAATATAAAAATAAAAATAAAAAAAACCAATAAAAATGTAAAAATAAAAAAAAATTAACTCGTAAAAATAAAAAATTTCAACAAAAACAAATAAAAAAACAAAAAAAGAAACAAAAATATATCAAAAGAAATGACAAAATTTGAAAAAAAACACATAATTTAAAGAAAAAAAAAACAAAAATTAACCAAAAAAAAAAAACTTCAAAAACATTTTTTTCTAAATTATTAAAAAAAACCATATAATTAAAAAAAATAAAAATAAATAGAAAATTTAAAAATAATTTAAATTACAAAATTAAAATTTAGATTAAAAAAAAATAAAATACAAAAAAGAAAAAATTAAATTTAAAAATTTAAAATAAAAAATAATAATAATAAGAAAAAAAAATACAAATTTTAAAATTAACAAAAAAAAAAAACAAATTAAAAAAAAAAAAATTTAAAATGGAAAAAGAAAATTAAAATAAAATAATTAAAATAAAAAAAACTATCATTAAAAAACAAAAAAAATTGAAAAAAACCACGTGCAAATAATTAAAAAACAAATATCCATAAATTTACTATTTTTTTTAAATGAAACAATTTATAAATTTTAAAAATGAAAAAAAAAAAAAACGGAAATTTTTTTTTTTAAATTAAATTAAAATTTAATAAATTTAATAAATAAATTTAAATTTTAAAAAATAATTAATATAAAATATTAAATTTAAAAACAAAATTTAAAAAAAATAAAACAAATTAAATTTAAAATAAAAAATTTGAATTAAAAAAATAATAATTTTAAATTTTTTGAATTTAAAGTAAAAAAAAAAAAAAAAATCAAATTAAAAAAAAAAAAATTAAAAAAAAAAGAATTTTTTGATCGTGGTGGCACTGCCAATCGGCCTCCCCCGGCGGGAGGCCAATTCCGGGAATCACCCTCCCAGCGACGGGAGGCCGATTCCGAGAATCGCCCTGCCGCGACAGGAGGTCAATTCCGGGAATTTCCATCCCGCCGGGGGAGGCCGATTCCAGGAATCGCCCTCCCGCGGCAGGAGGTCGATTCCCCCGGGAGGGCGATTCCCAGAATCGGCCTCTCGCCGCTGGAGGGTGATTCCCGGAATCGGCCTCCCGCCGTGGGAGGGCGATTCCCGGAATCGGCCTCCCGCGGTGGGAGGGCGATTCCTGGAATCAGCCTCTTGCCGCGGGAGGGCGATTCCCGGATTCGGCGATTCCCGGAATCGGCCTCTTGCCACGAGAGGGCGATTCTCGGAATCGGCCTCAGGGCGATTCCCGGAATCGGCCTCCCGCAGCGATTCCCGGAATCGGCCTCTCGCCCAGCGGCCGGCCTCTCCCGCCACCTGGGCGGGAGGCCAATTGGCGGCGCCACCACGATCAAAAAATTCTTTTTTATTTTTTTTATTTTTAATATTTTTTTTATTTTTAATTTGATTTTTATTTCTTTTGTTTTTTTTTTTAATTCAAAAAATTTAAAATTATTATTATTTTTTTAAATTTAATTTTTATATTTGAAATTTAATTTGTTTTAATTTTTTTTGTTTTTTAAATTTTATTCATTTTTTTTTGTTTTAATTTTTTTTTTCTAAATTTTTGTATTTTTTTTTTTTATTTTAATTATTATTATTTTTTAATTTTTTAATTTTTTTTTTTATTATTAAATTTTATGTTTAGTTTTTTCATTTAATTTTTTTAAATTTAGTAAATTTTAAAAATTTTCTTTTTAATTTATTTGAATTTAATATTTTTTTTAAATTTTTTATTTTTTTATTATTATTTTTTTAATTACATAAAATTTTTATTTTTTTTTATTTCAATTAAAATTGTGTATTTAAAATTAGATTTTTTTTTTAATTAAACTTAATATTTTCAAATTAATTTGTTTTTTATTTTATTTTTTATTTTATTTTTTATTTAATTTATTTTTTTCAATTTTTCATTTTTAATTGATTTTTTAAAGTTTTTTAAGTTTTTATTTTAACAATGCTTCTTTTTTTTTTATATTTAAAATGTATTTTTTATTTCAAAATTTATTTGTTTATTCATTTATTATTAAAATTTAATATTTTTCTTTTTTAAATTTAATTTGTTATTTTGATATTAACATTTTTTTTTTAAATTTAATAAAATCTAATATATATATATATTTTTAATTTAAGTTCATATATATATTTATATATATATATATATTTATATATATATATATATATATATATATATATAATTTAAATTTAATTTACTTTTTAAAATCTATTTGTATTTTTAATAGATATTTTTTTAAATTTAATATTTTTATTGTATTTTATTTTTCATTTTTTTACTTTTAATTTCAATAATGTTTTTTTTTTTTTTTTTAAATTTTATTTTAAAGTTTTAAATTTATTAAAATTGAATATATTTCTTCAAATCTATTTTTTTTTTTTTAATTTTTTGTTTTTTTTTTAATTTTTTTTTTTTTTTTTCTGAATAAGACTAAATCTATTAAAAAGAGGAATATAGTACAATCAGAGCTCGCATAGAAGCGAGGCAAAAAGCAGGGGAACCGGAAATGATATAGTATCAACATCGGTCCCAGAGAGCAACAATGACGAGAGTGACAGGTGACAAAGAGAACAGAGAAGAACAAGCTAAGCTGAGGAGTCTACCCAGCATGGGCAGTGTCTCCCAAACGACATTTTTTTCCTTTCTTTTTAGTGACTTTGACCCAACCATTCTGATCTGGCTGGACTGGAACCACTTGCAGACTGTTCTGTGCGGGAGGTGAAGTTTCCTTATCTGAGTCAGAAGAAGAAGACTCATGAGAGCGTTTCTGCAAGATCAAAGAAGCAGTGGGATCCTCGGGTCGATCTGAGGGCGGGTCCTTTGGAAGCTCCACATTCTCCTCTTCTACTTCAATATCCTCCTCATCAGAGCTAGAGGATTCGAAGTCATCCATAGGGGGACTATCACACGGTTTCCAGCTCTTGGGTTTGGATTTGCGAGTGAGGTTCTTCTTTTTGTCGAGGAACGTTGCACATGAATTCTGGAGATGACCTGTCTGATGGCAATGACGACACCTGAAGGCTGTATTCTCATAGTCCAACGTTTGCACCCAATGGAAGTCCCCAACTTTCAGGATGATCTGGTCTGGCAGCCCTTTGCTGATGTCAATTTCTGCACAGATTCTGCCAAAGGTATATATACCCTTCTCTGCCCTTGATGTGTCTGTTGCCAGGAAGCGGCCAAGAGTGTCCCCAATTGATTGAAAAACAGAAAAATGCTAGAGATGCGCAGGGAGATTTGGAAGCCTGACCCAGATAGGAAGCTTGGTGATTACAGCAGTAGAGGGGTCAAAATCTGGGAACCAGGGGGTGAGGAAAAGTCCGGCTGAACCCCAGAACCAGGGGCCCCCCGTTAGGGCCTTCTGGTAATCTTCGTTGAAGACAAAGGCAACAATAAAGAAGCCTTTCGAGCATAAAAAGACTTTGGTGTTGTTGGTCCAATTGGTGCGGATCCACTGGTATAGATCAGCAGTACGAGGCCATAGTCCGTTAAACCTGCAAATGATGGCTTTTTCTGCAAATGTCTGGTATTGATCATCCAGAGTAGGATGAGAAATTTCAATAGTTGGGGCTTTCTCCATTTTGTCCACCAAGAAAGGTTTCGGACCCTCAGCAGGTTGAGCAGTATGCTTGGCAGGTTGTGCATGAACTGCATCTTTGTAAGAAAATCCTTTGGGGGCAGAGGATTGCCCAACAGCACCTCCCCTTAGTCGAAGCGATAGGATCACTGTGGCATTTCTTGCTATTTTGTAAAAGGAAAGAGGCAGATTGTAGTCAAGCTGCTTACCTGCAAAGAGGAGCCACAGAAGGGAGGAAGGAATCCCCAACTTTTTCTCGAGGATCTGTGAGAGATAGCCCACAGTAAATGAGGGTTGCACCTCAAGGAGCAGGGTTTTGCCCGTCAAAAGAATTATTTGAATCTGAAATGTCGTTTGCTGGGGATGAGAGGGATCCCAGCTGCCAGGAAGGGGCATCGAAGTCATCTTAGCGATTTCTCTGGGTTGCAAGGCCAGCTCCAGATCCAGTTGAGACTTCTTCTTAGCAATGGTAGTGTTATCGGACTCTGGCTGTTTCTGATTAGTTAGCCTCTGAGTCCCTTCACGCATGAGTTGATTGCAGGTAGCCCAGGAGCCGTTCACCCACGAGTGATCGCGCTTAGAGTATTCATGCTTGAAAAGGAAGAGCAATGGCCATGGAGGAAAGGGGCGGGCGCTCTTCGTTTCCACCAACTTTGAGTTACCGCTCCAATCCACAGATCTAAGAAAAATGACTCGGCAGCAAGAGCCACACATCACAGCCGGGCGCAGGTAATAAACCATACCCCTGAAATCTGTTCGCCAGTCAGCAAAGGGGCAGGGGAGCCGAGTTTCCGCCGCTACAGGTGCAGAGTCTCTCCAGACTTGTGGAAAACTGCCTACCCATTCAAAACCGCTCATGGGGTAGGAGTAGGGCCGATGTCCAGCAGGTGCATCGCCATGAGAGGCCGCAGAAAAATCAATGAGGTCAAAAAAGAAAACCCTAAAGCCGTCGCAGACTGCCATCGCTCCCTGTAAAGATACAAGTCTTTTTTTTTTTAATTTAATAAACATTTTCTTTTTCTTTTTTAAATTTAATTTCTATATTTTATTTTTTATAATTTCTTTCTTTTTTTTAACTTGTTTTTTTTTTTTAATTTAATATTTTTATTTTGTTTTTGTTTTTTATTTTATTTTTTTATTTCTATATATTTTGAAATTTTAATCTTTAATTTTTTTTATTTTTTAATTTTTTTTTCCTTAAATTTTAGGTTTTTTTTAATGTTTGAATTAAAGTTTTTATTTTGTTTTTATTTTTATTTTTTAATTCCTATATGTTTTTAAATTTTAAGCTTTAAAATGTTTTTATTTTTTAAATTTATTTTTTTTCTTAAATTTTAGGTTTTTTTTAATGTTTGAATTTTAAAAATTAAAAAATGTTATTTTTATTTTTAAAAAGTAAAAAATATGACACAATTTTTTTTTTTTTGTTATTCCAGCATCAACTGGTTTTGTTTTGAGGGTGTTTTTTCAATCCTTTTTTCAAGAAACAATTTTGTTTTTAGCTAAATTTTATAAAATGTTGAAATTTGACCTTCTAAAAAAACCAAGTGCGTTCTGGAATACACTTTTTTTTTTTTTTGGGTGTTTTTCATGTTTTTTGAGTCTTTTTGGGCTAGAGTTCCCATTTTGAGGTCAGGTTACCTATTTCATCAGTAATCGTGTTAAACAGGAAAAAATAGCTGTATAAATGAGTTCAGAACACAGAAAAAAGTAAGGAATTACTGTAGTTTCACCTCCAATGGTAAACCATAGCCAATTATAGCTCCAACACTCCCTAAACCCTGATGGCTCTTCAAGCTTCTCTACTGAAAAAGTACCTGAAGATGAGCTCTGTTGCCTCTGCAACCTACACCATTGGTTCTGGAATGCTAAAAATACCTGAAATAAAAAATAAAAAAATCGCTCCAAAAGGTTCTGTCTAGTGAAAGTTATGCCCAACTGAAGTTTTGCCTAGTTTTCCCTAAACAAACTCCACCAAATCTGGGCTAACTGGAGTTAAGGCCGCTAACTTTGGAAACTCCGCCTAGAATGGCGCGCTCCACTAGTTTCGTCGGAACCGTTAGGGGCGATAATAAATGTGATATAAATGTTGTCACATGTGGACCGCACTCGTCAGATTAACCTTTGGGGCCAACGATTATGAAAACCGTGGCATATAATTGCAATGAATTCTCCGACGGTTTCATATGAACGAATCCACACAAACTGCAACATAACCGTCGGGGTTTATAGAGCCCACGGTTTTTTAGATTGTGGTCTTATGCATAGGGGGCTGGCCCCCTTTCCCCACCCATTTCAAACCTTTGGAAACTTTATATATGCGTGGAGTCCTTTGTATAATAAGAACCACGTTGTGGGTGGGTTGGTCGGGCCCGTGGGATGGTGGCCACCCGACCCGCGGTCGAATCCTGCCAGCCCATAAAAAAATTTACCATGGAAAACTTTGAAGTCTTGGGGCCACGTGGCGGTCTCCGGGTAGGCCATGTGCCGCCCATTGATTGGTCCACCTCTTGCACAGTATCCATTATCCAACCACCAAATGACAAATGTCGACGTCTGATTGGTTGATAGAGAATATTTTATGGAATATTCTATGGAATATTTTATGGAATATTCCTGGAATATTTTGTGGAATATTCTTTTTTTAATATTTTTTTATTCAAAGTCAAACCAATTCAAACTATACTTTTACATGAAATTGTGAAATTTCAAACTTGAATATCTTTCACATACAGTATCGGATTTGAGTGTCGTTCGTGGCGTTAGGATCATAATGATGAACACTATCTGGTCGATCATTTTCCAACCAATTTTGAGTAATTCCAATTTTGAGCATGTTTACAACTTAGAACATGATCACCTGATCACTAACAGAGCTCATGAATCCTAGGAATGCGCTTGATCCGTTGATGCTCAATCCAAAGCCATCACAACACACCAAATCCAATTTCTTCAACAAAATCAAAGTCTATATCATATTGAGCTCAGCAACCAACCAACATGTATAATGAGGTCTCAATGCAGTATTTAACTTGCAAAGGGGACCAAAACCCTAGCTAGGGTTTTAGAAACCATTAATTACTCATAAATTTCATTTTTGTCCTATGAGACCATGCAAGGCCCAAGGCACAAATATCCTAATTCATTAAATGAAAAAATAACTCCTCAACTAACTTTGGCAAAAACTGACTTTGAGGCTCCTTAATAACTTCCAAAATATCTCCAAGTGTGTTTTGTTGACTTTTTTGCAAGGGCGCAACACTGAGGTTCAACGGCGCAGTGCCAGCACTAGGAAAAATTGCCTGTTTTGTAACCAAGATTTGGAGGCCTTCCAAGTGTCCAAATGAGCTCCATGATAGCTCATTGGAAAGCATGTCCTATCTAGTGTCCAAATATACCTTTATTTTTCCATTTGGTGTCCATTTTACTGCCCAAAAACGCATTCTCCCAAGACTACTCAGGGCGCAGCCCCAACTCTGAAAATAAGGTAGAAAGGTGATTTTTTGGGTGTTTTTGGCACTTTTGGAGGACCAGTTTTTCTCCAAATGAGCTGAAATTTTCTGTGAGGGATGTCCTTGGCAAGATGAACATGAAAATGTAAGATATTCCTCCATTGGATGCCCCAAAAAGGAGCGTAGCGCCACTTCAAAACAATCAAAAACCAAAATTTACAAAAATACTTCATAATGATCCCTCACATGTAAAATACTTCATAATGATCCTCATCATAGGTGAATAATTATCAAGCAAGTGAGAGAAAGGAAAAATGGATTTATTGTGGTCTTTGTACCTAGGTTTTAAATATGGCTCATAGTAGCTCATGTCAATATTGGCTTGCTTGAACCATTTCTCCCCTACACTACGTATGCATGTGGCATTGGCAATAACATCTGTAAATAGCTCAAAATTGACCCCTGCAAGGTTAACTTGTTTGTCATGCAAGTTAATGATGAATAGCCTAGTTAGCTCAGGGTGGTTTTTCACCTGTTGTACCTTCTCACAAAAATCAAAGCATCCTACATGTTGGAAGCAAGAAATAATTAAGGGAGATGCCATTAGCTTTATTGTGTTGAGTAGTTCAAACCTGTTGATATTTCCACCTTTGTGCCCTTGCCTCCTTGGAATTTGGCCTTCTACTCCACTAACATTATCCTCTCTTTCTGACATTTTTACCACTCTGCCTTTGAAACCCTAGCACTTGATGTGAAACTCATATGAAGGAGGGAAATGGAAAGGTAGTCTGATTGTGAATGAGATGAATGAGTGAGGGTGTAAATATGTGAGAATGAGGGATAGGTTGACCACTTAATGATAACCTTCTGCTGACATGCTTATACTCTTTTTTTCCAACCTTGGAGTGTAAATGGAAATGGAATGAAAAAATGGTGATGAAATGGCAGTTTTTTGCAAGTGGGAGGGGTGAATAAATGAGTGTTATGACCATCTTGGATAAATGACAACAACCTAAACCAATGTAAGCAGCTTAATTCACCCTTTTCTTGACTGATAATCTCTATAGGTAGGTGAAGAAATGAAAAATAGTGATTTGCAATCTTAGGTCTTAGGGTTGCCTCTTGGGGTTTTAATTTCTTCCAATTAAACCATCAAAATGCGTGGAGATGAAGTTAGGGCATCCACTTACCTCTTTATGTGCTCAGAAGACCTTGGAGAATACTTGAACAGGGTTTTGAGGTGGTATGAGTGTCTGCAGGGTGTACGAGACCCTCCTGGCCAAGGGAGCAGCGCCTATGCCAGGTGCACAACGCTCAGTCCAGGCACGCAGCGCTCAGCCCAGGTGCGCAGCGCCAAGGTCTTCCTTATCGAGCCTGTAGGGCAAGAGCGCAGCGTTTTTCTAGGTGCACAGTGCCTGTGTAATTTGTATGGGAGTTTTTTCCCAAGGGCACAACACCCGAATCTAGGCGCACAGTGCCGACCTGAGGGCGCAGCGCCACAAAAACTAGTCCAAATTTGACTTGAAACTCCCAAATTTTTCGCTCCTGAACGCTTCCAACTTTTTGCATGTGGAAAATGAGTCATATGAAAAAAAAAATGACCTTTTATAGGCTTGGGATTTAAATTTATTATTTTCAAACCCATTTCCTAATGTCTTAAGTCTTTTTCACTTTTTTCCTTTCTCACTAACTCTCTGGCCTTTTTGCTTTACAGGTGACTTAGATCATGAAGTTCACTCTTCTTTTTGCTCATTTTCACTGATGTTCTTTACACCTTCACTCTGTAGGTTTTCTTAAGTCATAAATTTGACTCTTCTTGGCTCATTGATGTCCTTTAACACTTTTACTTGGCAGGTGACATGAGAACATTTAAGTGGCTCTTCCTTTTTCTCCTTGAGAGTTGACATGTTCGTTTTGGCCCTTTGGGTTTCAAACACAAAGTAACACCTTCAAAACTCTCCTTTACCTGCACCAGGGAATTCAAACCATGCTTTTTACCTTCTTTGGCCACTTCTGATTTGCAGGTGCCTGAAAACACTGACTTGGCTTTCTCTTACTCCTTGAAGCATGATAAATTCACTTTTGATAGACTTAGGATGCTTTACACAGTAGCAGCATCTTCAACACCCCTTTTGTTCCTACCTTTGGAGCTCAAATCATCTTTTTCTTGGTAGGTGACTGAAAACCTTGAATTTACCTCTCTTATTGATATTCTTTATACCTTTGCTCTTTGAGGCAATGACACATTCTCCTTGGCAAACTTTGGGATGATTGCACATAGCAACACCTTCACAATCCTTCCTTTGTTGTCATCATGGAGTTCAATTCATTATTTCACCTTCTATAGTTATTTTCCAAAAACCTTACATGTTTGGAGTGTTTTAAGACAATCATCAGTGTTGTCTTCTAAGTTCTCTATAGCCCTTTCAAGTTCATTCATTTCTTTCCATTTCACCTCACCTTTTCCCTTTTTCATCCATATTTTATGAGAGACTTTCATCATGCTTGGCCTTGTGCACCTTCTCCATGCCATTTCTGCCATTTGATCATTGTTTGGCACTCTGCTAGACCATTAAGCTCAAAAACCCTAGTTCTCCTTAAGACCAACTTGTTTCCCTTTCTTATATTGTGATTTTTCTTGACTTAGGAACAAACCATATACCTTATCAATTCCTTCTGCTGATGGACCTCTTAACACTCCTATAGAAGTGTTAAAATCTTAACATTTACCTCTTGCAAACTTTGAGCTGATAGGGTAGTCTTCTTTGGAAACTTTCAGGTCTTCCTTGAATAACCATGTGCTGACCTTCTATTACATCTAAGCTAGCTTCCAGCAAATGAAAAACAGTGTTTGGAAATCCAATGATGACTTTAAAACCTGTGAAACCCTAATGACCTAGTGAGAGGGTCCTTTGACCATGATCTTTGACTAAAAATTGGCTTGGAGGCTTCAAGTGAAAAACAAGTATTTGTCAAAGTGTTGTATTAAAGATCCAAAATCCATATACTTGATTTATCTAAAGAGCCTACAGAGATATTTTTGAGACCATCAATGCTTAAGGAACTTGGGGATCATGGGAATGAGTTAGGCTATAGGTAACCCTAGATGGAAAGTGGAGTTATGGGCAAGGGAAAAATAGAGTAATGAGGTCATAGGTAGGAAATAAGGATGGAGATGAGAGGCACAAGCCATTAAGGAGTCTTTTAGGAGTGGTAGGATGACCATGAAATGACAAGGTCGATAGAATAGTGAAAAAATTTCTATAAGGATAATGAAGGCAATGAGATTTCTAAAACTCACAATGTTCAAAGAATGTTGTTTTTAGAAATATAGAACCAATCTATAGTCATCTACCAATAGTGAAAAATATTGATGACTAACAGTGGCTCCACTTGGGGAAGGCAACTCCTTTTCAGGAGGTGTCAAGAACCTCAGAGTTCAGATCTCTGAGTTTTGAAGATCAATACCTTACTTGTACTTGGTAGATCCCTCTTCCTTCATTTGTTTATGTTCTCTTGAAGCTATGATCTCATAAAATCTGAAAATACATGATTGCTTCAAAACATCTACTAGACACCTCCCCTGGCAATGACGCCAAAAAGTGGTGATCTCTGGTATTGCACGAAGAGTGTTGCAACTCTGAGGGGTTGCCTTACATTACTTTATCAACTCAAGGTTCGTAAAAACTTGGAGGTGACAGTTTTATATACATAACATATGCATTTTGTTCATGTCATCCTCTTCTACTTTAGAAAAGGGTGCTATTTCTTAAACTATGATAAAAACTGATAAGTAAGTTGCTGGAAGGGAATGAAAAAAAGGAAATGACGGAAATGAAACTAATTTAATTTGTAGGGAGAAAATGACATAAAGAAACTAAATTAAATTGCTGAAAAGAAATGACACGAAGGAAACTAAACTAAATTGCAGAAAGCAAACTAATTTAAACCACACTTAACTTGGCCAATCGGTTAAATACACCCTACTTATCTTATGCTCTATCTGCCATGCTTCTACCCATGCAGCTAAGCTATCCATGTTTTAATCCTAATTAAAAAAGTGTTGATTTGCAGCTTGGAGAAGTAAAGGGGCTAAAGGTGCTAATGGAGGGATAAACACATGAAACCAGGGTTATAAGTGGAAAGATCGGGTTTAAACCTTATTGAAGCTTTATTATGGCACAAAAAGGATTTGGAGCGGAATGATTTAAAAAGTACAATGGCGGTGTTGCGATGGAGGGTGATCACAATCAGCATTTGGAGCGGTAAAGGTTAACAGAAACAAGATAAAATGTGTGATTTACGATGTATGATGTGGCATAAGACATGGTAGTGGGACTGGTGGCATAGTACGGCGCGATGTCGCAATCGGAAAATAGGAGGGGTAAGTGTTAAAGTAAAAAATGAAATGATGCAAAGTGCAATGTGTGAAGTGACGAAGTTATTGCAATCGGTGAAAAGGAGCATTAAGTCTTAAAGAAAAAGGAAAACAAGGCGAAGTGCGATGTGCGATGCAGCATAGTTATCGCAATCGGCGAAAAGGAGCGGTAAGTATTGAAGAAAAACAATAGAATCTGTGATTTTCGATTTTCGATTTCACAATATCACAATATCGCAATGTTGGTGGAGAAGCGATAGTGGAGTTGGGAGAAAGGTGCGAAATGCGAACTGTGATAGCGGGAATTTCGATGAGGAAAGGCAGAGGTCGAATTTCAATGTTTTTCAAGCGTTTTGCGTTAAAAAGTGGTAGGGAAACCGTGATCAATAAGAACAAAGTAATAAGGCAGGCTGGATATTTTAAGAGTTTTTAGGGATAAAAGGTGGGTGAAACATTTGCAAATAAGAGGAAAAGGAGGAAAATGGAGCCGTACAAATAGTGTTCAGGCCGTGAATACATAGATGGAAAATGAAGCAAGATGGTGCCACAGAGTTGCTCTGGGGTTTTAGCAATAATTCCTACAAAGAACTCTGCTTATCTATGCACAAAAAACATACAAATGCATGAAAATATCATGCAAAGGAAGACTGGAAAATGGTAATGAAACTCTACTTATAATCTCATAAACAGTGAACAGAAATCAGTTTTTGGGTCTGTGGGAAGGTTTGCCTTCCTTGAGCTCTATTGACAGAGATAAGAAGGGGGTCTTAATCCACAACTTTTGGGTTTTTATCCTTTATTCTATTACTCGCAAGCAAATGAAACCTACAGTAGCACACTGAAAGAAAAACTAAACAACAACTTGAAACATGAGCGAAATTATCAGAAGCAGAGCTAATGAAATGAGAGAAAGTATAGAATGAATACAACAAAGAGGCTGAGGCACATGGATTGGGCCCTAACCCATGAGCCTAGCTCTCTGAAACTTAAATTAGTAAAATGAAATCAATCTACTCATTTCATAAAAGAATAACCTCATACATTTCTGAAAGTTTGATCACTGAGTAAAATGATAAAAAGCTCAATAGCTTGCAACAAAGTTTCGACTAGAATCGACCCCTTCCTAGCTCTATCTCTGCTCTATTTATTCTATAGGGAAGTTACCAACAACTCCCTAGAAAATAGTGATTGAGTCCACTTGACTCCAAGTAAACAAATATTGAGTGCACTCCTCTTTGAGTGCTTGGTTGCCTCTGGAATTTGAATTGCTGGAGAGAATCCTTGGGGATCCTTTGGCTGCCTTTGGAATTCGAATTGCTAGAGAGAATATTTGGGATCATTTGGCTGCCTTGGAATTCGAATTGTTGAAGAGAATATTTGGGATCCTTTGGCTTCATTTGAGAGTTAAAGAGGGTGGAAAATCCTCCAATAATTTCTCCTTGTTGTCTCCTCCAGGTCTTTATGATAAAATCCTTATACAAATTCTTAATAATTCATGATTTTCTGCACTCAATCCTCATATTAGGCACTCAAAGTATGTTATCCTTAATCACCACCTATACTAGCATCATAAAACCAAATAATAATAAAAATGCAAGAAAAAGAGATCTAAGAAGGAAAAAAAGGTGACCATTAACCCCTCCAAATATGTCTAATGATGGAACTCATCATTACCCCCCTACTGAATGGTTGCTCATCCTCTGAGAAACTAATCCTCCTCCTGCATTCCCATCAAGGCTTTGACAGCCCCCCTAATTTCCTAAGGAAGAAGTGTGGGAGTTTCCCCAAGGGAGTAAAAACCATTATTCTTTTCTGCATTCTTCCATTCTCTATCTTGTGCATCTGTGTCCTTTTCATCATTTAGCCCCAGCAGCAAAGGTGGGTTGAGTTTTAGTCCCAACCATTGGATATTTTTGGCATGCATGGACCTCTTGTATAATGGTGCCCTTTACAATTCACCCCTCAGTATTTCTGGAGTATGGTACTCCTTGTTCTTGAGGATGTGAGGGAGGATGTTCCATCTCCTCTAGCTGGCCATAATGCACTCATCTTCTATCTACCTAGAAACATCATCAAAGTGGCCTATTACATGTGTTTGAGTCTGAAGGTAGCTTTCAACTAGTGCAGGGTCCCTTTCAATCTCTTGACGGTTAAGGATGACTACTCTTGGGTTGAACAATTCCGGTCTGATATGTAAGGGTTCTCTATTTCTTCTTCTCATGACCCACCATATCTCTTTTGATCTAGTGTCCTCATTCATCATCCAAGATATTGAAGCCATCAACTGCATATCCCCCATTGTAGGATTGGGTTCCCAAGTATCCATATTTTCTAGCATAAGGTTATGCACATAAAACTCTGCCATCTTTGCCTGATCATCCATGTTATCTTTCTTGTAGAAATACATGAATTTCCTATATTTTTGGAAAGGTAGGGATCCATGAGAGGCTAGAGTTTTTATTTTAAATAGGAGCCATTTCTCCTTGGGGTACACAGCATATGAGTCAGAAGGGAATCTGTGTTGAAGGGCTTCTATGCGTAATTCTTCCATGGTTGCTACTTGTTTCCCTTTTTGCTGAAATTTCTCATTCAGTGCTACATTCTCTGCCTGTGCCTTCTGCATCTACTCCTTCAACTCTTTCTTCAATTCTTTCCTCCTCCATTGGTGATTCTTCAATGATAGTCGAGCTTGTGGGAGGATTTTTTCTCTCTCTCTGACTTATCCTCTCACTCTTAACTGTTGGAAATACTGAGAGGGGGGGGGGGTGTGAATCAGTATTCCTTTCAATTGAGCATTAGATAATCTTCAATTATTATTAGTGTTTGTACAATGATAGCAGCAAACAAGAGGAACACAAATGCACACAATTTTTAAGGTGGAAACCCACTCTGGGACAAAAACCATCTAATGCTTTTCTAATAATTCTTTTCAACAAATAGAGCTCCAACTTCCTAGAATCTAGAAAAGCATTCTTCTCGAGCTCCCACTGGATGGATGCTCCAATGCTTGAGATTCTTCAGTAGTTAACTGAACGGATGCCCCAACACCCAATGAGCTACAACTCACCCTAGCACCACCCTACCACCCTATAGAAGAATAAAAGAAGAATGGACTCCCGTACTAGGGAAAATGGTCCACTTTTACAATGATACAGAATGATGTAGAAGAAGAAGAATTACTAGACCATAACCCAAATTTTGACACAAACACCTAATGATGATCCTAGACCTCCCAACGCTACCTCTTCAACCCTTGGCAGATAGATACTAGTACAATTTGTACAATAATGTATTTACAATGACTAGGTACAAATGACAAAATTTCAACACTGATGTAAAAAATATTGCCCACGTAGAACACTCTGATATGATGAATAGCTAATCTCTTGAAAATGCAAGATAACTGGGATGTTGCTCTTTCTATGCTACCCTCTGGCATCTTGCTTTGATTTTTGTCAGAGAAAGTCTCAATCTCGCAACCCTTGACAACATACATGATCTAGCTTTTCTTGCTCTCTAGGAGCTTGATATTGAACTGTGTATCTATTATTTCGCATCCTCAATATCTAATTGTCTAGAGTAGTCCTCTCGAGTCATATTTCCACGTTGTCCGAATTAATTTGATCTTTAAAGAGAGATTTATACCCAATCTCTCACAATGCCCTAATTATGGACTGTTTCAGCAGAGCACACTTGTACGGCGTGCCATGTGTCACTGGTTCTTCATTTGTTTCTAAATTTGATAGAGAGAAAATTAAAGACTGTGCACTATCTGTCTCTTTTTACGGCATTCCAATCTGATACTTAGAGAGAGAGTTATGATGAATTTACCAAGGTCACTTCTTTGAGATGAATTTCAGGAGCTTGCAAAAACCCTGACTTCCACAGATCCTATCTCCCAAAATGTTACGCAAATTCATCTAAAATTTTTACTGCAGCTTCCTCAGGATTTTGGATTCATCTCATAAAAATTTCAGCTTCTAAGCCTTTGTAGAAAAAAATTTAGAGCGAAAATTCCACAATGACCTGTTTCAGATGGTCGAATCCCTTGCCTAAGGAGGAAATGAAGATCACAATATATGAATGCTTAAGTTGAGAGGGGCTTCAACAAGTGAACGTGGGAGGGATTTTAGGAGCATAAAAAATATTAATTATGACTTTTCAATGACCCATGCCCCAACCCCATGGGGTTTTAGCCCACTAACCAGGGTACAAACTTCAAAAATGAATATCTCTCAAACCGTGAAGAATTACATGGCGTGCCATATTTAAACGGAAACATCTCGACAAGTAGAAACCATCAAAATCATTATTGACCCAGAATATATTAATTTGGTAGGTCAAACTTCCCATTCAATTTTGGGTTAGCCCCTGGTGTTTCTTGGGTTGACATCAATGACAACCGCTGATCAACAATATCCCCCTTTATGACAACCATTGATCAACAATCTCCCCCTTTGGCATTGATGGAAACACAAGTACTCCCCTTGAGATCATGAAACCTCTTCCTAAAACATGCTCTCCCCCTTTGACATCAATGGCAAAGGGTAACTCCCCCTAAAACACAACCATCCTGCAGACCTGTACACACTTCCACTCGCGCTGATACACAACCGTCCTGCAGACCTACACACACTTCCACTCCCTCTTTATATTCTGAAAAAGGAAAATATAATGAGAACTTGGGAGAATCCCAAGCTTTTGGCGAAGATATTCCAATGCTGGAAAATATTTAATATGTGATTCTTTTGGTGCTGCTTGGAATCTTGCTACTTGTCCAACTTCTTGCATAACATCTGGTCAGGAGGCTATTACATATAGAAGAATACTAATCATAGATCGGTACAACCTTTGATCCACATCCTTAGATGAGTCATTTATGCTCAATTTGCAACCAAGTAAAGACATCTCGAAATCACTTTGCACCTTTCTAGCAAAATTATTACTTAGTCGATCATCATTGCCACCAATTATTGTATCATCCTCTTTAGCTATTAGACATGCTTTAGTTGCTTCATCCAAAACATATATGTCGTTTGGAGCTCGACTTGATGTAGCCACAATTTCACCATACACGCCTTTCCTGATTTCACATTTCGTGGAGTTGAATAGTATTGTGTGTCCTTGATCACACATTTGTCCAACACTGAGCAGATTGTGATTCATGTTTTCAACCAGTAGAACATTATTCGCTAGAGAATATTTTCTTCCGAGAGTGACAATACCTGATCCTATAACATTTGAAGATCCATCATTTCCAAAGGACATGGTTCCATCCTTCTTCTCTTTCAGAGATACAAATTTATTTCTATCTCCAGTCATATGCTTTGAGCAACCGCTATCAACATACCACACATCTTTGTTATTTTGAGCCTTGAGAGCGAGAGCACAATTATCATTCTTCTTCTTCTTCCATGTTCATTCATTTTGTGGCTTCAAAGATTATTCTAGATGATTTTCAAGTCTACAATCTTTGGCTATGTGTCCAAAGTTTCGACATTTGTAACATTCAATATTATTTCTTAAATGTTCAAATCTATTGATGTTTCGCTGAGCCCTGGGAGGTTCATATTTGACAGATCTCCTAGAATTGTATTCGTTCCTAGGGTACATGCGACATTCTACAGCTTTATGACCAAATTTTCCACATGAATAACAGTAGCCATAAAAAATATGTTGGTACCTGGATGGAAATTTTTGTCGAGGAATTGTCTTCCAAGGCTGTTCTTACGAATCTTGTCCAATGAACTCTACATGCATGTCAGATCTCATAGGTTCATTGTATTTTGTTGTAGAAGGTCCTGCTTCTTCTTCTTTGTAACCAATGCCAGTTTTTTCAATGTAAGATCGTTGATTGTTGATGAGTTCCTCCAATTCCCTTGAGTTGTTGGCATAGTTTTGGATAGTTTTTCCTTTCTTCACTTCCTCACACAGCGAGACTACTTCGGCTTCTAATTCTTCCCTTTCTTGGTTGCTTTCTTCCAACTTCTTTTGAAGTGACTCTTCAATGCATTTGTTTTCTTCAACTTCAATTTTGAGACCTTGAACTTGTTCTTCAAGAGTTTTGGAACAAATCTTCTCCGCCTTGAGATCTTTTATAAGCTTGATTGCTTCCTCATAAAATTCGTCTATGGTCCATCCTTCTTCTTCGTTGTTTGATACCTCTTGCTTATTGTGCTTGGCCATAAACAATACTCTCTCATTGGCTTGTTCTTCACTATCATTGTCTTCATCGGATGATGAGCTATCTTCTTTAGAGAGAAAGTTCCTTTTGGATCCTTACTTGTTGAATTTCTTAAAGCCTTTCTTTCTTTTTGAGTTGCCATTACTTTTGTTTGGACATTTTGCTGCAAAATGCCCAACCTCATTACAGCTGAAACATATCAATGGAAGTTTACCTTTGAATTGTCCCTTACCAATTTTTAGTTTTCTCGTGAAGTAAGCATATTCTTCATTTGAAAGACCTTCTTCATCATCTCCCTTTTCTTCACACTTGCAGGTGCATGTCTTTTCAATTGAAGGTTGTTTATCCTTATTGTTTTTCTTATACACAGTGAACACAGTTTCTAGATGCGAAGTACCCTCTTCTTCATCAAGTATCATTTCATATGCTATGAGAACTCCACGTAATTCCTCTTTGTTGAGTTTGTCCATATTTGCACTGTATTCTAAGACCGATACCTTTGGGTTGAATCTCCCTGGTAACGTTCTAAGAATCTTCTGTATAATAGTCTTCTCGTCAACTGGCTCTCCCAATCCTTCCAGAGTATTGGTTATTTCATCAACATATTGAAAGTATGCAACAATGTTGCAATCTTCTTTCATTCTGAGTTGCTCAAATTTTTCTCTATAGATTTGAAGCTTTTCTTCTTTGACATTTGAGTCACCTGCATATATATTCTCAAGCTTGTCCCATACATTTTTGGCAATTTTACAACCCAACACCTTATGATAAGCAGATTCAATAAGTCCACTGATAATAATATTCTTTGCTTTTTCATCATTTACCAAATTCTTCTTACCTTGTTCATCTGCGGTTGATGTAAATCCATTTTGAACAGTGTCCCATACTTCATAACCTTGCACCAAGAGATAGACCTTCATTCTTCCTTTCCAAAGTGCATAATTATTTTCATTGAATAGAGGTACACCATTCTTGGTATGCTCCATGACCTCCTTCCAGCTGTTAAACTGCTATTGAAGGAACCTGCTCTGATACCAATTGTTGGAAATACTGAGAAGGGGGGGGGGTGAATCAGTATTCCTTTCAATTGAGCATTAGTTAATCTTCAATTATTATCAGTGTTTGTACAATGATAGCAGCAAACAAGAGGAACACAAATGCACACAATTTTTAAGGTGGAAACCCACTCCGGGACAAAAGCCACCTAATTCTTTTCTAATAATTCTTTTCAACTCCAATTGAAAATAAAGCTCCAACTTCCTAGAATCTAGAAAAGCATTCTTCTCCAGCTCCCACTGGATGGACGCTCCAACACCCGAGATTCTTCAATAGTTAACTGAATGGATGCCCCAACACCCAATGATCTACAACTCACCCTAGCACCACCCTACCACCCTATAGAAGAATAAAAGAAGAATGGACTCCTGTACCAGGGAAAATGGTCCACTCTTACAATGATATAGAATGATGTAGAAGAAGAAGATATACTAGACCATAACCCCAATTTTGACACAAACACCTAATGATGATGCTAGACCTCCCAACGCTGCCTCTTCAACCCTTGGCAGATAGATACTAGTACAATTTGTACAATAATGTATTTACAATGACTAGGTACAATGATACCTTTACAATGATTGTATGCAATGCTTCCCACTTGAAGACTTCATATGATGAACTTCTTGCTACTGTTATGCACCTTGAATTCTGCTCTTTTCATGCTACCCTCTACTGCACCTTGCTTTGCTTTTCTGCCATAGAAAGTCTGGTCCTTTGCAACCCTTGACAACACATGATCTAGCTTTTTATTGCCTTCTAGGTGCTCGATATTGAATCTGGTGTATCTCTGTCATTTTAGATCCTCAATATCTGATTTTTGGTTTTATAATATTCCTCTGAGTCATCTTTCCAATTCCATAGGTCTGACCCAATTTGGATTCTTGAAGAGAGAGCTATACCCAATCTCTCACAATGCCCTAATTATGGACTATTTCAGAAGAGCGTACTTGTACGACGTGCCACGTGTCACTGTTTCTTCATTTATTTTTGAAATTGATAGAAAAAAAATTACAGGATGTGCACTATCCATCAATTTTTATGGCATTCCAATCCGATACTCAGAGAGAGAGCTATGACGATTTTACCAAGGTCACTTCTTTGAGATGAATTTCAGGAGCCTGCAAAAACCCTTACTTCCACAGATCATATCTCCAATAATATCGTGAAACTTGATCTGAAATTTTTACTGCAGCTTCCTCAGGATTTTAGCTTCGCCTCATAACAATTTCAGCTTTTGAGCCTTCGTAGAAAAAAAATTAGAGCGAAAATTCCATAATGACCTGTTTCAGATGGCCGAATCCCTTGCCTAAGGAGGAAATGAAGATCACAATATACATGAATGCTTAATTTGAGAGGGGCTTCAACAAGTGAACGTAGGAGGGATTTTAGAAGCATAAAAAATCTTAATTATGAATTTTCAATGACCCATGCCCCAACCCCATGGGGTTTTAGCCCACTAACTGGGGTACAAACTTCAAACATGAATATCTCTCAAACCGTGAAGAATTACATGGCGTGCCATATATCAATGGAAACATCTCGACAAGTAGAAACCATAAAAAGCATTATTGACCCAGAATATATTAATTTGGTAGGTAAAAATTCCCATTCAATTTTGGGTTAGCCCCTGGTGCTGCTTGGGTTGACATCAATGACAACCGCTGATCAAAAATATCCCCCTTTATGACAACCACTGATCAACATTAACAACTCTGAAATACATAGAGATCTGCTTTTGTCTCTTTGCGCTTAGAGGAGCTAAGGTGGCAACCACCTCTTTGTCTTGAGGGGATGTGGTGTCGTGTTGTGATTCTTCTTCTTGCTCACTTTCTGCTAGCTCTATGACTTCTATTGCCATCTCTTATATTTTTACTTGGCCCTTTGTCTCTTCCTCTTCTTCTTTTGGTTCTTCTGGTTCTTCTTCTGTATTTTCTTCTGGCTCTTCTCTTTCTTCTCTAAGGCTAGGAGAAAAGCTTCCCTTGGTCCCTTGCTGCTAGGTCTGATATGCGGTATACTTCAGAAGCTAGTTCGACTGCTAGTGATGTTGTTCTACTGTTGCTGTTGCTGCACATTGTTCAAATACGTAACCCACTCTCGGTACTGTTTTGCCGCGGATTCCCTTGGGTCTCTTTCCCTAAAAAATTCTCAATTCACTAGTTTGGATGAGACGGGATATATTTTTATTAGATTGTGCAACTAATTTTGGAGCGCTTATGTAACTCGACTCAGCTCCAGTTTCTGTTATAGATAGTTGGACCCTCTTCTTGTTAACTGGATGATCATTGTGTGCCTCCTCCCCTCATTCTCCTGTACTCCACTTTATTTAATTTTTTTCTTTTGCATGCCTAGGTGGCGTGACTTTGTAGTTCTCCCTATTCATACTTCACGATGATGGCCAAGCTAGCTGGCCACATTTCTGCCCCTTAAACTCTAAGTCTAAAAATTTAATTATTTATGGCTATTATGGATGCATAGAAAGGGGTGAGAAGCTATACCTGAGTTTACATGTTGTTATCAAGGAATTTGCAAGAGATGGAATTTGGAGACAGGCCTCTTATATGTTGCATTCTTCCTTATTTTCCTAAGTGAGCAGCTTGTTGAATGAGAAGCTTCCTGAGTGAGCTGCTAGTATTTTCTTGTTGTTTCTTTCTGCTGTAGATGTTACGTGGGGTGCTCAAGATGCCATGGGTGGAATTCTTGCCCTCCTGGAGTCTGTTATGCAGCTTTCTTTCTTGTTTTTCTTTGTAGTTCATGAACAATTTTTTTTTTGAAGGAACTTCCTGATGTGTGTAGCAGTTTGTGGCTTGATTTCTTTTGCTAAATTGTGCTCAGGAATGGAGAAATATGGTATATGGAGGTGATGGAAGAAGTTATGAAAATGAATGGAGTGAATGATGGGATGGATGTTGAAACAGAAGAAGGGAAAATGAGATGAATGCTCCCTTGTGTTTCCAAAAACCATTAATAACCTGCAAAACAACAAACACAAAAAACACAGAGATGCATATTTTTTTTATTATTTTAAGTGGGCTACCTCCATGGAGGTTTTCAACCCACAAATTTTCCTTGGGTGCCTCAGAGAGGTTTTCACCCATGGATCTTTATTCTCTTTTTCTATTTTTTTTTTTTTAGAGCAAGTGACCTGCCTCCATCGATGTTTTCAACCCACAAGCTTGCATTGGGTGCCTCAGAGAGGTTTTCACCCATGGATCTTTTTTTTTTTCTTTCCTTTTTTTAGGAGGTGTGGGAAACTATGGAGTTTCCCATCACATACACCTCTCTTCTTATTTAATTTATGAACTCCACCCTTGACAAAGGCTTCTTGTAAATTTTAATTCTATGACCATTGACAAGCAAGGGGATTCCTTCCTCATTTATGGTTCTGATTTCAACTGCGCCATTATCAAAACATTTTTCCACTGTGTAAGGTCCCAACCATCTTATCATTAGCTTGCCTTTGAAATCTTTAAACATTGAATCATATAACAATGCCCAATCTCCTTCTTGGAAGGTCTTTTCTTTGATGTTCTTGTCATGCCAGACCTTCCTTTGCAGCTGAACTACCTCTGTGTGAAGAAGTGCTTGGATTCTGAACTCATCCAATCCATTTAGTTGTAGCAACCTATCTTTTTGGGAATTCGATAGATCTAGATTTAATTCAGCTGTCATTATTAAAGTATTGAATTCAAACTCAAGTGAAAGTAGAGCCTTCTTACCATAGACTAGTTCATAAGGAGTGAATCTTGCTGTTGTCTTCCAAGTAGTATTGTAGGCCCAAGTAGATTCTACCAATTTTGAATGAGTGTCCACACTTCTTCTTCCTTCGTCCATACATCCCTTGCTTCGGTTATCCAATCTGGTTGAATAATAGAAATGGCACAAAGCAATGCTTCCACCTCTTCATTCTTTCTTGAGAGTGCATCTTCAACAACATTTAGCTTCCCTTTTTTGTAGATGATTTCAAATTCATAACCCAACATCTTTGTGACCCATTTTTGTTGCTCTTCTAAAGATAGTCTTTGTTCCAAAAAAAAATTAAGACTATCATGATTAGTTTTTACCTTGAACTGTCTTCCCATTAGGTAAGGTCGCCATTTCTTTAGTGAATGTAGCATTGCTAACATTTCCTTCTCATAAATAGCTTTCTGTAAATACTTTCCTTTGATTGGATGACTTTCAAAAGAAATGGGTCTTACTTCTTGCATTAAAACAACACCAATTCCATTTCCTGAGGCATCACATTCCACAATAAAGGTTTTTGTGAAGTCTAGCATAGCTAGGACCAGTGCTAGGCACATTGCCTCTTTAATATGTTCAATGGACTTAGTTGCTTCAGGAGTCCATGAAAATGCATATTTCTTCGATAATGTCGTTATAGGTGCTGCAATTCTCCCATAATTCTTAAAAAACTTGCGGTAATACACTGTTAACCCAAGAAATCCTCGCAACTGCTTTATAGTTGTGGGGAATTTCCATTCCTTAATGGATTTAATTTTTTTAGGGTCTACCTTAACACCCTCGTGAGATACAATATGACCCAGATATTCCCCCTCTTGTACTCCAAAGAAAAATTTGGATGTTTTTCCATATAATTGTTTCTCCTGCAATAGTTTGAGCACCCTGTCAAAATGTTGAACATGATCCTTCCAAGACCTGTTGTAGATTAGTATATCATCAAAAAATACTAGCACAAATTTTCTAAGGAAGGGTTAAAAAATGGAATTCATCAACCCTTGAAATTTAGAAGGTTCATTGGTAAGGCCAAAAGGCATGACCAAAAATTCATAATGACCCTCATGAGTTCAAAATGTTGTTTTTAGAATATCTCCATTCTTCATTCTAATTTGATGATATCCTGAATGAAGATCCAACTTGGTAAAATAAATTGCTCCATGTAATTCATCCAATAATTCATGAATCATAAGAATGGGGAATTTATCTTTAATAGTGAGCTTATTGAGCTCCCTATAATCCAGACACATGCACCATGATCCATCCTTATTTTGGACCAATAATACTGGAGCAGAGAAATAACTTTGACTAGGTTGAATTATACCAGCCTCTAACATTTTTGCAATCATACATTCAATTTCGCTCTTTTTAACATAAGGATATCTATAAGGCCTAATGTTTGGAGCAACACTTCCTGGAATAAAATGAATAGCATGATCATGATCAAGAATAGGTGGGAGTTCTTTGGGAGTTTCAAACACCTTGGAATGATTGTCCAAGAATTTTTGCAGATCTAGAGAAATAGATGATTTTGATGTTGGAACTTCTGGTGAGCATAATTGTGCAATTAAGCCTCGTTGTTCTTTCTTCAGAATTTTTTTCATGACATTAGAGTTTATTATCTTTCTCGGATTCCCTGCGATGCCCCGTAATTCGACTTCCTTTCCTTCTAAAAAAAAATTCAAGAAAAGTTCTTGAAAATTAAAAGCTATCGTCACCAAAGATTGTAACCATTGCACTCCTAGTACAACATCAGCACCTCTCATTGGAATGGAAAGAATTGGACAATTCAATACATATTCCCCGATGGTTAGCTTTATATTATGGCATTTTCTAGAGAAATTTATAGTTCCTCCATTTGCAACCATCACTTGACATTCTGGTGCTGGGTATAGGAAAAAATTCAATTCCTTGGCTACCTTACAATAAATAAAATTATGGGTACTACCCGAATCAATCAACACTATTACCTTTTTCTTCTTGTTATGTCCTTCTATCTTGAGAGTTTGAAGAGTGGTAATTCCTGCCAATGCATTACACGATATGGTCAGACTCTTTTCTTCTTCTTCTAGGGTTTGTTCCTGGTGTATATCCCCTTCTTTTGAAGATTCTTGTTCATTTTCTTCCTTCTCTTCACAATTTATGTAAAATAATTTCTTCTCAACACACTTATGACCTTTAGTGTATTTTCTATCAAAACTATAGCAAAGCCCTTTTGCTCTTTTTTCTTCCAATTGTTGTGTTCTAAACCTTGTAGGTCTTGGAATTATAGGAGTAGCAACACTTCCATATTTATAGATGTGAGTGGCAGGCTTCCTTGTTGCCATAATTTTACATTCAATTTTTCTTTCCAGCCTGAATGCCTTCTCCAATGAATCAGGTTCCCAAACGCGAACCTCGTGTTGGATGTTATCCTTAAAGTCCCTATGAAGACATAAATCATGTGTTCCTCTGGAATATCAGTTACCCTTATATTCAATTTTTGGAAGTCCTCAATGTGCTCCACCACTGAACCCTTTTGTTTGAGATTTATCAATTGGCTAAAAAAGGTGTTTTTCTATGTATCCTCATAATGTGCTATAATTTCCTTTGTAAAAATTGACCAAGTGACAATTTTTTTACGGGAGAAAAGCCATCGATGCCATACAAATGTATTTTTTTCTAAGTATAAAGTTCCAATGCGTACCTTTTGTGTGTTTTACACATTATTGAGATCAAAATATTGCTCCATCTATAGTATCCATGGAATATGGTGGGTCTTCCATTCAACATTAGAGTTTATGAAATCACAATTAAAATTTATTTTGTTCTCATTGTGAGTTTCCTCTACTATCTTTTCGCCATTAGGAAACATTTCTTGTATCAACTTTGTCAAACCTTCCATGTCTTATTTTAGATCATTCTTCATGTTTTCCATCTTTTCATCGATCTTAGCTTCCATGTCATCCATCTTAGCTTCCATGCCAGCTTCCATTCCATCCATATTAGCTTCCACGCCCTTCTTTAAACCATTCATCTTAGCTTCTGTGCCTTTATTCAAAACTTCCATTTCATTTTTTTTCTCTTTGCGAGAGCGAAATTTGGTGCATTTGCTCTTGTAATTTTGATATGTCATGTTGCACTTCTTCATCTTCATGAGTCATAGTAGAGCCTTATGAAGGCTTAATGGGTGTTGAATTCTTTTTTGGGGGAATTTTAGAACCCAATACTGATATCTATTCTACAATATGCCCTTGGAATCAATTCAATATGATTCTTCAAACAAGACTTGTGAAATTTGGAAAAAAAATAAAAAATACATTCCTTTTTCTTGCCTTTGAGGAGCTCCATATTGAAACTAAATTATCTCTGTGCTTTAGGATCTTCAATATCTAAAATTTGGTCTTGTAGTAGCCCTCTGAATCTTCTTTCGAATGCCATAGGTTTGACCTGATTTGGATTCTTCAAGGCAAATTTATGTCCAATCTCCCACAATGACCTAATTATGGACTAGTTCAGTAGAGCGAACTTATATGGTGTGCCACGTGTCACTGTTTCCTCCTTTGGCTCTCAAATTGATACACAGAAAAAAAAAATTTGTGTACTTGTAGCCACTATTTGCAGAATTCCAATCCGATGCTCAGAGAGAGAGTTATGATGAGTTTTCCATGGTCACCTCTTTGAGATTAAATTCAGGAGCCTGAAGAAACCCAAATTTCCATAGATCATATCTCCAAAAATATTGCAAGCCAAGATCTAAAATTTTTACATGACTTTCCTCAGGATTTAGGTGTTTCTCTGTAAAAATTTCAGCTTCTGAGCCTTCGTATAAAAATAGTTATAGTGAAAATTCCATGATGTCTTGTTTAGGTGAAATTCGGGAGCCTGAAAAAACCCTAACTTACATAGATCATATCTCCGAAAATATTGCGAACCAAGATCTTAAATTTTTACACGATGTTCCTCAGGATTTCGGTTTCGCTCTGTAAACATTTTAGATTTTTAACCTTTGTAGAAATAAATTTATAGTGAAAATTCCATGATGACCTGTTTGGAGTAGAGAAACCCTAGAATCTAAAGCTCTGATACTGAATGTTATCAAACCAGCTCCAAAAATAGAAGAAAAGAGAGATCAACGCCTTATAATTAAGCCACTTCAAGGGGGAAACCTCATTTACAGTACATAAATGAAAAATTCTTGGATGATATAAATGACAAAACCTTCTATATATAGGATTCCATGGGGTCAAAATATAATCCTAGCTGACTTAACAATAATAATGTAAGGGCACAATAATAACAATATTGGAGCTACGGGGGTACAACAATAACAATAAGGGGGCTACACTAATAACAATAAGGGACTAAACTAGTAATATAGGGACCTAACATGATCATCATTGTGGAATGCATCTAACAACATTGTCTCCATGGCAGTCATATCCCTTAAGTAATCATCCATACCAACCTTTATTTCATTGCCTCCATTGCCAGCTTGTGAAGAACTACTATTGTTGTAGTCATTCCTAATTGGTGAATCTGGACATAGTGGGAATTGAATAGGTGGTTGATTCAACCATTCTTGGTATTGTTCCTCTCCAATTTTTTCTCTTAATTCAACCTTCTCTCTATTTGACATTGTTGTGGGGTGCAACAAAAGATAGTAGGTAGGTCAGTAATCATCACTAGAATCCTAATAATTTCAAAAAATATATTTGAACATGATTAGTAAAAAATGGATGATATCAATTAGTAAGTGCGTCAATGCATGACTAATTGGTTTGATGTTGAAATAATTATATTATACCAAACAATTATTATTACCATCATTGTCCCAGGATTGTGGTTAGAAGATGGCATGTTACAATTAGCAAGGTGATGTGGTTGTCCATTTTCATCTACCAACCGTGCCTTGTGGTATGTTGCTCTTGATAAGAGCTTCCGACGTTTTGGAACTGTTTGAGTATTTTGTGCATCTGAACTCAATTATGAACCTACATGAACCTGCAAATTTTTATACATTAATTTTATTCAATTGATTGATATGGATAAAAAAAAATCAATTAGATAATGAAAATACAAATAAAATCTGAAGTAATTACACTTGGAGATGGATAGGGAGAACATCTCAATGGAATTTGAGAAATATTATGGAACGAGCTGGTTTTTGAATAATTGTCCATTTGATATAATTATGAGATTTTATCCTTGCATTTGAGCAAAATCAACAATAAATTTTAGTGTACATACCTAAAAGTAATTTTGGTGCCTTAAAAAATGATTTATTGTTATCAGTGCTAATGTACTGTTAACTGCACTGGTGTGGTTTTATTACCGAATGCATCGGTGTTGTTAGTTAACAAACACACCGAATATCAGGAAACAAAAAACAACTTTATTTTTTTCAAGTGAAAAAAAGCGGTAAATTGAAAAATGAGCGGCAAATTATTTTCGAAAATATAGTTCCATAAAAAATTCTTTAAATAGTAAAAGTTGTTCATTATTTCATTATTTTTGCAAAAAAATTCAGGGAGGGATTTGCACGAGAGAAATACCTAGAGCAAGAGAGTGCAAGAGCACTGTGGAGCAACAAACTACTTTCGAATAACAACACTATTCAGAGAATCAGAATTTGAAACATCTGGTGATTCACACAAAAACCATGTAGTATAGTAAAACTGTTAAATTTTACTGTAATAAATATTTTTTTTATAGTTTCTATTAGATTTAATACATGCATAGTAAAAAATTAAAATTTTACTATGCATTTTACTAATAAAATCATTTAGAATCTATATTCCTATTTACATTTAATTAAAATTTAGAAAAAACAAACAAACAAACAAACAAAAAATTCCATTCTTACATTAAACCCATGCTTCTTATTTATGTGACTTCACAATTAGGGCTTTTCATTTTAGATTTATAGGTTTTGTATTACTATATATATAGGTGTATGACATCTAACCTGCGGGACCACTTGCAGAGTCAAATCCCAATCCCTGTCAGCATTTGCACGATTTTTTAAAAAACATCTTTTTTTAATCGATGTGCACTATTTAAAATAGCACATCGTTGCGCAATTGTAGTATAGCGCACCAGGAGCGTATTGACAAAAAACACTATTTGATAAAAACATTTTTTTATTAATTTATGTTTATGTTAATCAGTGCTCCGGTATTTATATAACGCAACAGGTCTCCTTTTTGACAAAGAGCACCATACGATGTTTCTAATGTATTGGCGGTGCATTTATAAGAACCTACCGCACTGCTTTCAGTGCATAAGTTGCGAAAGTCGCACCGTTTTCTTGATTTTTTTTTTTACCTTAAAAGCATGTGATTTATTTATAAAATATATTAATGAATGGTACATGTTTCATATTGATAATGAAATGGATTACAAGAGTTCAAGTAACAAAAATACTGATAGCACATCCAAAAAAACAAAAAAGGCAAGTTTTTTGTAAATTCTTTACAAAAATTATTATATTTTAACTATATGTAAGTTTAACTAATATGTATTATTTAGTGTGTATCACACAGAGCCACAAAATGAAGAAACTCGATCAGATTATTTATGATCTAAGACCAAAGAGCGTAAAATCTTAACAAAAAAAATGCAGAAGGATGAATAAGGTGAATGAAAAAATTTATCGATCCAATACGATTTTTCTTTTGAGTTTCCATTAATAATATACTTAAAAATATTAGATAACATCTTTCAAACAATATATTAATTCAAATATGTTTAATGTTCTACATGGACCAACAACGAAGAAAAGGGATGTTGTTCTAAGAAAAGAAAAAAAATAGAACATGCAAATTAAAATGAATCGCTCCTTAGCTCATCTGGAGTGGTGTTGGAGGTTAACGAAAGGGGGAAAAACTTTTACAAAACTTTGAGGGATATAGTGGAATGAATGTATAGATGTTCTTTCCACTTACAATACAAAAATCAATCCAATGATTCCAAAAACCAAATTTTATTTAAAATACAGGAAGAGTTTCCAGAGAATTGGTCAATGAGACATGTCGGACTTTTAATAGCAAAAACGTACAACAACAAAAAAGAAGGATTGAAAAAGTAATATTCCTTTAAATGTTTTTCTAGAATTATATGTATGTTGGGTATGTGTTGTATTCTTTCCACGATTAGTCGCACATGCTAGGGGGTCACATGGGGGGCGACAACCCCCCCCGTCCGACGGTTCGCAGCGGGCAGGCAACCCCCTGGCACGCCCCCTACGTGGGGTCCAGGGCAGTGCCACGGGAAAAAAAAATTGGACCCTATTTTTCGGTGGGCAAACCCGCCCATGGTTTTGTGCATGGTGTTAGTATGAATCTTTCGTCGAAGTGTACGAAAAAAGACCACTTTAGCTACGCACAACTTATAGCCCTAACAACAAAAGATGGTTGCTAATATCTTCAAATCTGCAGTTAGTTGATCAAGACAAATGTTGCAAAAAATTCAGATCTATGCGTAAAAAGAAATTAAGCAACAAAAATAAGGTTTTGCTCCATGCATCCAATAGACAAAACAAGAATAATGTGTTTTAAATAATTTTATATTAAGGGTACCTGGGAGGAAAAAAAGAAAGGTGTTTCCAATTCTCCTCAATGGGATGGGTTCTTGAAAGTCCTCAGCACTTCAGATCTAGAATTTCTCTCTCTTAGAACCAACAAAGATAGAACTCAAAGGGAGCTCACACAACAAATAATGGGAAATATGACAATGATAATGGCTCAAAGTCAGACCAAGAGTATAGATCCAGAGTGATCTAATAGGCAACAAAAGGTGAAGAATGGTAGGAAAAACCCTCCTATTTATAACAAAATATTGGGTCATTCTAGATCTTGGTGCATGATTAAAATAATATTAACCAAACCTAGATCCACCTTTTATGGAATATTTTATTATATTTGTTGGAGGGAAAAGGCATTTGACTTGGGTCAAATCCCTTTATTTGTAAATAATAAATAAATAAATGATTTATTTATTATTTTAAGGAAGTGGTTGAATGATAATTAAATAAATAATGATATATTTAATTATTTATAAATGATTTAATCATATTTAACAAGGAATATTATTTAAATAAGATTTAAATAATTATTCCTAAAAAATAATAAGATAAATAAGGATTTATCTAATTAATTTCCTTTTTTTGGGTTAAATATGACCCGGAATAATAATTAAATTATTGTTTAATTAATTATTCCATGAGGAAAATAAAACAAATATAGATTTGTTTAATATTTCCTTTTGGGGTTTCCTGTTTAGACCATAAACAACTTAATAAATGTGTTTTATTAAGTTATTTCACATAGTGAAAGCAATTTTACTTAGGGTAAAATTGGTCTTACATGGTGTACTTGGGTCCATCTAATGATAATAGGTTAGATGACCAAAAAATGGTGTAACAGATTGCCCCCCAGCGTGCGAGTGTTAGGAGACAATCGTATGACCGAAGTACGTTGTAAGAACTCAATCACCAGACATCAAAAGGGAAGTCAGAGAGAGAAATATAAGGTAGACTAAGGTGCTGAAGAACTAGACCCTGAGGAGATGAGACTTACAGGTGCGACAAGTCTCTTTTTATGAATGGGTACCTGTGCTAAAGGCGGTGGGGGAGGCATACCTGTGCCTACCGAGACAAAGTATAAAAGAATAGTGCGTCCAGTTAACAAGGGACCGAACTATAAAGTATATGCTGGCATAAACATGAGCTAGATAAAAGATATAATGATGAATCCCACATACATGTTGTGCTTGGGATAACAGCCAGGACTTATACAATAATATATGAGTGCATGAGATACAAATACAACCCTAATGCTCCTATAAACGGGGAAAGGCTCGCCAAATCTGATTGACACATGAAAATCAAAGAGGCGCTGCAAGCGACTAAGGCTGACATCATCAAATATATGGAGCTACATCGAAGACTGCGATGAAAAGGTCATCCGGGCATGTGGGGGGCTACCTATAGGGCCACTCCCTCATGAGGGTTGAGACATCTCACACACACCCGGGAATCACTAGTATTAGCCGCTGTATCACTGGACCATCAAGTATACGGATCTCGATCATGCTTAAAGGAGTTGGAGCTGAGAAACAATCAAGTCAAAGGGTAATGAGGAGTTCCTTTTCCTGATTCTAGGCACCGAACAAGAGTGGAAGCTGGAAGCAAGGTACACTGCCCTCTAGACCTGTCTTCTGGAATGAATGAGCCGATGCCGACAAAAGGGGGTCTGCCATAGGTGAGGTAATAAGGGATCCTCAACTAAGGCACGAGAGAAAATAGTAGAGTGACTGATAGACTGACACCAATGATGATGATGAAATGGGGGATACTGAGTAGCGGATGGACGACTTCCCTTATTAGAGCATAAAGGGCATGGATGACTTCGCAACGACTGACACAATATCATGAGGGATAGGGGACAGCGGGACTGAAGGCCATAATGTGCGACACGAGAGAGGGACCAAGAAATGAAGGATGGAGGACTATGGTGGAATACAAAGGGACTCGAGATAGACTCCATGAATGCGATGATGACTCAACTCAGATACTCTAAACAAGGGCGACTTGATGGTGCTACCACACAGTAAAGGTCCAATGGGGGACCATAAAAACATGAGTACAAGAGGGTATCTCATGACGAAAATCAACACGAACAAGGACAAGTAAGGAGGCAAAGTGGTGCCCCAAGTACAAGTGTTGTAAGTGAAAAAATTCGATTTGGAGGAGCGGTGAATAGACCTTTCATGGACAAAATGTGTCCTGGTGAAGTATCAAATCATGAAAAAATAATAGATACCCATTTGAGTGCTCGGTGAGAACTTTCCAATGGTGCAGATGGTTTGTCAAACGGAGCTACGGTTTGGCCGTAGCAGGCGAAAGAAAAATCGGGGGTTTCTCTTCTAATAAGGCATTTTCCCTCCAAATGCACTCATTTTCTTGTGTAGCTGTGGTGAATGTAGAGAGGAGAGAAGGCCCTAAATCTTGCGGTGATCGTAGCGGACAAACCGATCGTTGGAATCGAGATCTGTCAGTTTCGGGTAAGAGGCCTAATCCTACGCTTTGTTTTTGATGGATTCAAAGTTCATATTAGGGTCATAAATCTCAGGAACAACCCCTCCTTCATCTTCACGGCCGAGTCGCACTATTTGGGCCAAAAACTACAACCTGGGAAGCAGGTTTTGGCCTGAAAAGTGTGACCTATCCCAAGATTTGGCCAAAAAGTGCGACCTGTCAGATGGAGATGAGTTAAGTGCTGTTGTGGGCTGAGATTTGGGTTTTTGTGGTTGAATAGAGTTATTCCTATCAGTATACTGACAAAGATAAAGTTTTTGTGCAGATATGGCAGTTATATGGATCAACTGGAGAGAGAGGGACCTGGGTACATTACGGGTGGAGATCCAAGGGGATCAAGGTGTCTGTTGTGCATTGGCTAGGTTTGGGGTTCTGAAGTTTGTGGAGAACCCTCTGATGAGAGCCAGGGAGCCCTTGTTGGCCCAGATTGTCAGTTATTGGGATCTAGATCATGAGGTCTTTGTAGCGCAGGGGCACAGGATCAAGTTGATAGTCCAGGATCTATATTTCTTGACTGGTCTCCTGCCACTCGGGAGTGTGGGAAATATGTAGCCAGTGTTACCACGGGGGCATAACATCATGGATTTTGTAGAGCGACATTGTCGACCAGGCCTCCAAGTCAAAGGGACTCGGATATCGATTGGGGACCTAGAGAGATTAGAGACCAGTGCAATGGCCGCAGCGGTGCTGCGAATCCTGGGCAACCAGGCGCTCCATCACATCACTGGGGGACAGATGATGATTGTGGAGAAAGTGTTTAGTGGGACCTACTATGGGTGGGCCCAGATGGTGTTGGTGTCGTTGAAACGACAGCTGTTACTTTGCAAGTGGAAGGTGAACCATGATTTCTCGTATGGGACCTTATTGTTCTCCTTCTTTTTTGAGAAGATCCAGACCTTGCGACCCCGTATACAGCTACCAGAAGGGGGTCTGAGAGAGCCCAGGATGCGTCGGTGGGGGCGACTACTGTGTAGAGGAGGAGGAGGGGTGGTTGGACAGGTGTTCCGACCGGAGTTCTTTGCCCATTGGGATCAGATGTCGTTGTACATAGACGACTATCTCTATAGTGGGATGAGTTATTGTGGGGATCCAGACTTGCCACTGCCACCTGGTCGAGTATGGGGGCCCAATGGTAAGTGACAAGTGACTAATATTTTATGTGCATGTTAAAGTTTCTGAATAGTATATATGGTACTGATTCCGGTACTTTTGGTATGCAGATATAGCTCCGATAAAACCGGCCAGATATATGGGATGACCCGCAGTATCAAGAGGTGCAGGCCCTAGTGGATCGAGAGCGGCAAAGAATGAGGATATGGCTGCCCTCCTGGAGGAAATTCGTCATAGATGTGAGGGGCTATTAACCGGTGTTTCAGAGTGTGGATGGCAAGACTTAGATGACTAGTACATAGAGCTATGTATTAGTCTACCTTCGGAATGACGAGGTGTCATGAGGCGCATGGCGATGGACGGTCAGTGGATGCATGATCTACAAGTTGCGGGAGCAGAGCCATTGGCTCGAGATCCTCCAGATAGTGATTAGGTGTGGGGTAGGTGGTGCCCCCTAGTGTGTATGTAGGGGCAAGTGGTGCCCCCAGTTTTGAGTTTTTTTTTTGTAACATGCTATGGGCATGTCATATGTATCAGAGTAGATGGACTCTAAAAACATGTTATACGACACATATTATGGATATGCATCGTTTTGATGATTTTGAATGTTATTGTCTTGTATAAAATGCATGTGATAAATGCCAATCTAGAACATGGTTTGCAATGCTATCAACATAGTGATTTTGTTCCTAAGGTACATGGTTGAAAGTGATGATTTCAAATTCTCGTATCAAAAGTTTCACTCATAAATATCATCTAAAAAGGATAGGATTATGCACACGATAGACACCATTTAGTTGCATGACAAGAAGCAAAGAATCTAAACGAACATGTAGATGGAGGATGCGATGAGAGAGGGCATCGGCTAAGAGACCACGCATTGCATCATATTCGGCCTGATTATTGGTGGAAGTACCAATGCAGACCCCATTCGAGAGAACAAGTGTATGCAAGGGGGTAAAGATGGCCCAACCTGCCGAGGCTAGATGTCGGGAATAGCGACTTGCACCATCAGCGTAACCGATATAGGGTGTGGACGAGAGGTGCCATGGAATAGTGTCACAAGACAATAAATGGGAGGGGGAAGAAAAATGATGGCAATGTGAGTGAAAAGTAAACATCAAATGACAACTGCGGGAGGGAGTGGTCTGGGTAGGATGGCTATGACTCATATACCGACTGGAGGGTGGTGTATGAGGGATATGGGAGGTATAGCTTGTGCTCATGCTGTAGAGGACATCATAGACACGGATGGTGTCATCCCGTTGATGGGTGGGAAAGAGAAGGTCAGGGGTGGAGAAGGCTTCCAAGAGGTCATCATGACGGGAAAAGGTGGGATGACGAGGGGAGGGGAAACCTCATGACGCTGCAAAGCTACCTAAATAATTAGCATGGGAAGAAAGGCTCACATACGGATCGTCATGGGGGATGACAGAAGAACAAGTAAATAGATGGTCAAATGATGTTGAACCCAGGGTGGTCACTAAAGGGGGGTCGAGCGAAACAAGAGGGGAGGATTCCATGGGAATGTTCTCCTAGGGTCTCATAGATGAGGATAGGTAGAGGATGGTGGTAGCAGGCTCTGTCATCTCAACATTATGAGGAGGAATGTCAATGGGGGCGAGTAAATCCTCGAGTTGGCTTGACACATACTGTGCAAGTATGGGAGAGGCGGATTGATTTTGTTCAACCTGATACTCTCGAACTACCTCTAAAGAGGCGCGGTAATGTGTCAAGTGAGGAAAATGGTGGGAATAATGGCCATGGACACCACATAGAGCACAGGGTTGGTTGGTGTGAATAGTCTTTGGGTGCTTAGCTGCGGATGAGGAAGAAACAGAGGGTTTAGGGACCATAGAATTAAGGAACGTGACTTTAACCATGGGTTTAATGCAGGGAAACTCAGGGCAAGTATGGGTGGCATGACCGATGACATCACACAAGGCACAAGGCTTTGCGGGCTGAGGAGGGGTAGGGTCAGTCAGGGTGGCCTTGTCTTTGGAGGCCCCCTTGCGAGCTTTGCCTTTCTTTCCCTGAGCTGGCCCAACAGGAGAGGGGTCCTGTTGAGGTGCGGAGGGCACTGTAGCAACGGAAGAAGTTAGGGGAACCGGTTGAACTGGTGTCAAAGCAAGGTAGGGTTTGGGGTGACCAGGTGGGGTAGCGGCTGGAGGGTCAAGGTACCAGATGGGTATACCCAGGGTCAAGTTTGGGAGAGAAAGGGTGGCCATGATGGGAACCGAATAGACTCCGGGAGGGGGAGCAAGGAAAGGTATCTGACCGGCGGGGTAATGACCAGGAGGGATGGCTCCAATATGGTTGAGGCCTAGTGGAACCGACCGAGGAGGATAGAGGGGTTCATGGGTACTAGCTGTAGGAGAAGGGCCAGAAGGAGGAGGTCTGGTTGGCTAAGACGAAGGGATAGGAGCAGGTTGCGGCAGTCAAAGTTGAGGTTGAGGTTGCTGACTAGCCGAAGCAGGCCGCTTAAGGGCAGCCCGAGACGATTGCATCATGCAAACATTCGATAAGCTGGGATTAGAGACAGGGGGAGGGGGAAGACCAGGGAAGGTTCCAAGCAAAGAGGAGTCTTTGTAGACGCCGGGAGAGACGCTGTTCAACGAATCGACGGTTTTCTTATTGGCTACAGAAGAGATGGTCGTCTCAGGGGAGGTCTAGGATTTTGGCTCATGATACGTCAACTGGTCAATGGTGACTATCTTTCCATTATGAGGGAAAGACATCTTGCGGTATACTGCAGATGGGACAACAGACATGGCATAGGTGTAGCTATGCCCCGAAAGAATGTTATAATCAAGAGGAGTGTTGATGAATTCAACATCAACGCAAACAGTCTTACCCACAAGAGTGATGGGACAATTACGAAATAGGCCAATGGGCTGGGAGGCGTGGCCATCCCACGCTCGAAGGGTGATTGTGGAAGGGGCCAACTCAGGAGATCCGAGTTGTTTCCAAACCGAAGCAAACATCACACAGGTGGATGCCCCCTCATCAATGATACACCAAGACATGTTAGCATTCCGAATTTTGACTGGGATTTGGAAAGCTACAGAAGCGGG
Source organism: Pinus albicaulis (assembly GCA_034641835.2). Lineage (NCBI taxonomy): Eukaryota > Viridiplantae > Streptophyta > Pinopsida > Pinales > Pinaceae > Pinus > Pinus albicaulis. The sequence goes on from CM076571.1 coordinate 811,962,009, forward strand.
AAGAGGAGGATGTTCTGATTGATGGGAATTGAAAACAATCAATTGGTCATCAGCAGGATCTACAGCACCCATGGTGGATAGTAGAGCCTTCTTTTGAGAAGGGCACAACTGGAGGAGTTCCAGTGTTGAAATGGTAGTAGGAGATGGTGCCAAATCATCTACTATGCTATACGAATGAGCAGCTTGACCAGAAGCAGCATTTTGGCATAACGGTCCCTTAAGAATCTTGGTATGAACCTCAACTTTGGGCTGAGGGATATGCAAGGGACCATTGGATGTCAAAAGAGGCTCTGTAGAACCTGAAGAAGGGGACTCAGGGACAGACGGGGCAGGAGGCTTGGGGTACTGACGGGACTGAGTTTGAAGGTTAAGGTCGATGGTGAGAGGTTGATCAGAGTTCATCATGAGGATCTGGTAATCAGAGGAACTAGAAGGGGAAGGTTGATTGGCCACCTGACCATCAGGTGGTTGGGTAGCCACGAATCCTTGCTGGGGGAAAGGATTGGTAAACACAGCCGGTTGAGTAGTGGCCACATTGGGGGGAGTAGAAGAGGAGACATGCTGTCCTTGCAATGTGGCTTGATACTCCCACATTTTCCGCATCTGTGGTAAGAGGGGACAATCGTGAGTGTAATGACCGTAAACATCACAACACGAACAAGGCTTATTTGTATGAATGGGCCTGTCTGTCTTGGGCTGAGTGCCCTGTTGCTGGTTAGCAGTGTTAGAGTCAATACCTTGAGGATTAGGCCCATGATTACCAGGGGTAGATTGATTTTGATTGCCTTTCCTCTTTCTTTGAGAAGAAGGAGGATTAGTCGCGCACTGCTGTGCAAATACTTGCCCCGGAGGGGATGGTAGTTGTTGTTGCTGGGGTTGAGAAGGCAAGGGAGGTAGAGGTGCAAATGTTGGAGGAGCTAGAGTGCCAAGCTGTGGATAAGGATAATGGTGAGCTTGGGCAACATTGAGGTAGGCAGGAGGTTGGGAAAAAGGATGAGGCATGTCGTATCCTGGATACATGCTACATGGAGGGGGAAAAGTGCTGGAGGTGCTAGCCCCTCTTGGCGGGAGACCATAGCCCATAGGAGGTTGAGCGTATGGATGAGAAAGAGCTCCAACGATACCGTCGGCAGAATGGGATGCCCCTGGCGCATTAGCGTCACCGGGCCTGGGGAGGTCAGGAAGGACGGTATAAACATAATCAAACTGAGCATAGATCAGGTCATATTTCAAGGCTATTTGGAGGGCAGCTTCTTCGGTTTGAGGGAACTGTGAGGTGACGTCTTTGCCGATGGCGAGTAAGAGAGATCAAAGGAACCAATCCATATAGACACGGTCTTCAAAGGTAGGAGCTCGACACAAGCTCTTTCTTCTCCGCCATTCCTGGACATGATCGGAAAGGCGGGTCATAGACGATTGATGGAAAGAAGTCAAGAGTTCGGTACTAGTGTCGTATCAGAGAGGGAGCTGGAAATAATATAGGAAGGCTTGGGCAATGGTCGCAAAGGTGGTATGGGAAGAGGAGGTCTGATCAACATACCACTTAGAAGCTTTGCCTGTAAGCGTGCGTTGGAACAACCGAAGACAGATAGAATCATCGGTAATGGAATTGAAAGAACACCACATGTGGAAAGATTGGATATGGTTGGAGGGATCTTCTCCAGCAAGGCCTTTGAACTTGGGAATGTCAAAGGGGAGCTTGGTTGGCATAGCAGGCCAACCAACATCGTGGCGGATAGGGTCATTGATCAACTGATTGAAATCGGGGAGACTGAGGCCTGCCATGTAAGGGAGCAAGGGGACAGTCAAGGTAGTTCCTGTGGCGGTTCCGCTATTGATATTCCTAGCAGTAGGTCTGGGATTACCGCTAGCATTAGGCCTTGGACCAGAAATAGTGAAGGTGACAGGGGGAGGACCAGCAGTAAAAGGAGAACCCAATGAATCAGAAGAGGAGTCAGAGTGCGAACTCGAAGGAGGACTAACTCGACGACGGTGGGAAAGAGTAGGTCGACCAACCAGAAACTGAGGATGAAGGCCAAGAAGTCTCCGGGATATACGCCTTGGGGGCACAATGATGACAACACAAACACGACACAGAGGGAAGAAGAATGACCAACCATTAGGGGAATTTTGAGGTCTAAAATGGGCCTCCTAAGGTAAATGTACAATCAAAATTTACTTTATGAGAACCAATCAGATTTTAGGGGATGACATCATCCCTAATGGTTGAGGTGGCATTGTTTGAGTTAAAGGTGCTTACTTGTCACATTCTCAATGGTGGATAAAAACTCATGGTTAACCATAGTAGTGCTCTAAGTACTTTTAAAGTCATAAAGTAAAGTACTCATAATAAATGTCATTTCACACTTATTGAATAAAATATTATTATTGTCATTTCAATATTATAAATCAAATCAATTCAATATTTAATATAAAATTCAAACATAAAACAATATATTACATATATTATATTATTTTCATATAGTATATTAATTACATGTTATTATATAATTTAAATAATATAAATTTTAATTAATAGTATATTCTACAATTAAGAATTTATGAATTTGTATTTATATTTCATTTTAAGTTATTTAAGTACAAAGGACAAATGCCTTAGTTGTGCAATGATAATGAATTTTTCTTGAAAACATCATTTTTATTTATAGTCACATCAATACAATTTTTTTATTAATTTTATTTTGGTACAAATTTTGAATTGAATTTAACCATGGTTACATGGATTTTGATGTAAAAAGTGAATTGCAAATTCATAAATATTATTTTATTAGTTTAACTATTATTTTATTATTTCCTTAGGAGGCCCATTTTAGACCCCAAAATTCCCCTAATGAAGGGTAGGGAGGTGTAGAATCAAGTGATTACAATGTCAAAACAAGGGCAGAGAGGTGCAGTGTCAATTGATTCTACAATGTTTAAGTATTTTCCTAGCGGTGTTAACCAGGCTCTTCTTCGCTTAAGGTGAGTGCGTGGTGTGTGTTAATTTTAATTTTTAAACCCATATGTTTTGAGAGAAAAAGAGAAAGTGTGTTGCGTAACTGAAAATAAATCTACAGACAACAGTATATAATGTTGAAATAACAGAAAATTAACAGCTAACAATGCATCAATCTAACCCAAGGAGGTGGGTCGCTCAAAAACTAGTGTAACAGATGGAAAAAATCTAACCAAAACACACTGAAAATAAGCCAATAGATCGAGGGTCAAGAGGGACAGGGATCTAAAGGATAAATTTTCTGAAAAGAGGTGCAGAAAACAACAAAGAGGCAGAGGCAAGGTTGTTGCAAAAGAGGAGGTAAATAGCTAAAGGCAATAGGGGGAAGGAGGTGACCCTAAAGGCAAACCCAAACAAAACTATATGAGGTGATTTGAAAGGAAAAATAGCTGATCCAAAAGGGATCTGAAGAGGAGGTGTCAGATCTGGAAAAGAAATGGCTGAAACTCTGAAAATTTAGACACCTGCAACAGCTAAAAACTCTTTCACAAAAAGTGGAGGGTACTAAAGCCCTAGGGGGCTAGATGCCCACTTAGTTGAGTAAAACAGAACAAGAACAGGTCTAAACAGGCGGAGACGGAGGTTGGAAAACCCTGACAAAAGCTTCAGACAAACCCAGAAAACTTTCAGAAAATCTATAGAAAAAAGTGCAAGTCGCAGGTTCTGACCTATTTTCTGTCCAGGTCACAGTTTTGAGACTGAAAAGTACGTCCTGCAGTCCATGTCACAGGTTCTGGGCCAAAAAGTGTGACCTGCAGTTCCGGGTCTCTCGGCGGCAGATTTCAGAAAAAGTTGTCGTCTCAATTGCAGCTGATGTCTGTTACCTGCGCAATAGGGCCAGAAACACATGGAAGTTAGAAATTTTAATGTTTAAGGGTTTTATAGGTGAAAAAGAACTTAAAAATAGGAAAAACAAAAAGCTGAAGAGAAACCCTAGGGTTTGAAGCAGCTGGATATGCAGGAATATGAAAAACGATAGTGGTCGTAATTGAAAACCCGTGTGGAGTTGCCAGTTGTTAGTATGAATCTTTCGTCGAAGTGTACGAAAAAAGACCACTTTAGCTACGCATAACTTATAGCCCTACAACAAAATATATTTCTAACATCTTTCACCTTGCGCTATATTGATTACATAAATAATGCAAAAAATCAGACGAGTATAAAAGACATTAAGGAAGAAAATAAGGGTTTTGCTCATGTATCCTAAATAGATATTTTCAAGAATAATATGTTTGCAAGAATTTGAGATATACACATAGGAGAAAACAAGAAGGTGTTTCCAATTCTTCTCAATGGGATGGGTTCTTGGAAGTCCTCAGCACTTCAGATCTAGCATTTCTCTCTCCTGTTGGTGTAGAAAACCCAGACAAAGATAGAACTCAAAGGGAGCTCACACAATAGATAATGGAAAATATGACAATGATAATGGCTCAAAGTGAGACCAAGAGTATAGATCCAAAGTGATCTAATAGGCAACAAAAGGTGAATAATGGTAGGAAAACCCCTCCTATTTATAACAAAATATTGGGTCATTCTAGATCTTGGTGCATGATTAAAATAACATTAACCAAATCTAGATCCACCTTTTATGGAATATTCTATTATATTTATTGGAGGGAAAAAGTATTTGACTTGGGTCAAATCTCTTTATTTGTAAATAATAAATAAATAAATGATTTATTTATCATTTTAAGGAAGTGGTTGAATGATAATTAAATAAATAATGATTTATTTAATTATTTATAAATGATTTAGTCATATTTAACAAGGAATATTATTTAAATAAGATTTAAATAATTATTCCTAGAAAATAATAAGATAAATAAGGATTTATCTAATTAATTTCCTTGTTTTTGGTTAAATATGACCCAGAATAATAATTAAATTACTGTTTAATTAATTATTCCATGAGGAAAACCAAACAAATATAGATTTGTTTAATATTTCCTTTTGGGGTTTCCTGTTTAGACCATAAACAACCTAATAAATGTGTTTTATTAAGTTATTTTACATAGTGAAAGCAATTTTTCTTAGGGTAAAATTGGTCTTACATGGTGTACTTGGGTCCATCTAATGATAATATGTTAGATGACCAAAAAATGGTGTAACACATGGGTTTGCACATGGTTTTGGGGTATGATGGTTTTCGGCCCCTAGTATTTTGTAGATCCATTCAAGGGAAATAAGGTTATGTTCTAATCCAGGGTTAATGGATTGGGGTTTATGAATGCTTCGACATGTATATATATATATGTGTTGTAACACTAAAAGGAATATAATGAAAAATCAATTTGGTAGTCACGATTTTGGGATCTAGGGGAAAATCTCTGTGTATATATGTTTTATGTTTTATTCTCTCGCAATTGTTCATTTTCTGTTTTTAAGATTCGTTTGCAGATAATTTTTGTATAGGGTTAAAACCTACATTTCGTATCAGAGCTATTTCAGCTTCAAGGGGACACCTTTGCTGCTGAGGGGTTTTTTGCTCGGGTTTGTGGTAGACCTTGTTCAGTGGGAGATCTACGGGATCGATTCTTGCAGTGAAAGAAGATGGCAGTCAATGGAAAGATAGAGATCGATAGATTTAATGGTCAGAGTTTTGAGTTCTGGAAGCTCAAGATGGAGGATTTGCTAGTGGATAAAGATTAGTGGATCGCGATAGATACGGGTACTAAACCAACAGAAATGTCAGATGAAGACTGGAATAAGTTGGATCAGAAGGAAAAGAGCACAATATGGTTTTGTGTCTCAGATTCGATATTGTTGAATTTTTATGGGGAAGCTATGACGAAGACTTTGTGGGACAAGCTAGGGACTTTATACCAATCTAAGTCTCTGGTGAATAAATTGTTCCTGCGGAAAAAGTTATATAGCCTGAGAATGAAGGATGGAGAATCAGTGACAGAGCACCTAAATGCCTTCAATACTGTGGTAAGTTAGTTGTCATATGTTGATATTAAAATCTCAGATGAAGATAAGTGCATCATTTTGTTGTGTTTTCTACCAAATTCATGGGACAATCTGGTTATTGCAATAGGTAGCAATACAACTACCTTGAATTTTGATGAAATTGTCTCAACCTTGCTGTTGGAGGAAATGAGACGGAGAAATATGTAGGGATGGAATGGAGATTCCTCATCTATACAAGGAAGGTCCCAGAACAGAAACAAAAACAATATTTGAGTGGGAGATCTAAATCTCCAGGAAAGTTTGTAAATGTGTGTTGGAAATGCGGAAAGGAAGGGCACTACAAAAAGGACTACAAATCTAAAGCTCCTGAGAAAGGAAAGGGATCTGACGATGCTCCTTCTGTAGAGGCAAAACCCACCTCGGATGAAGGTAGGGATGTGTATTTGGCTTCTTCTTCAAATACACATGTAGATCATGAGGCATGGTTGATTGAATTAGGTGCATCCTTTCACTTCACTTCTCATAGGGAGTGGTTCTGCAAGTATGAGAAGTATGATGGTGGTGATGTCTTCTTAAGGGACGATAGGAAGGCCAAAATCATCGGACGTGGAAAATTCAAGTTGAAGCTGCAAGGTGGAAGGATTAGAACACTTCCTGGTGTTCTGCATATTTCTGCATTGGCCGAAAATATGATTTTTGTAAGCAAGATGGATGATGTAGGTGTAAAAACACTGTTCGAGAAAGATATTTGCAAGATGGTTTGGGGAGCACTGGTATTAATGCGAGGCTTTCAGATTGGAACTCTGTACAAGCTTTAGGGTAGCACTGTTATTGATGGGTGCAACATTTCTGTGGTTCCTGAAAGTGGAGCAAAAATCCTAGCAGTCTCTGGAGAAAAGACCATGATATGGCATCAAAGGCTTGGACATATTGGAGAGAAGGGCCTTCAGATATTGCATGGAAATGGTATGGTATAAGGTATGTCTAATTTCTCTCTGGATTTCGATTTCTGTGAACATTGTGTATATGGGAATCAGAATCAGGTGAGTTTTCCTTCTAGTGCTAAGAGGGAGAACAAGATATTAGAGCTTATACACATTGATGTGTTTGGACATGTGTCGATTCCATCACTGGGAAATTATGTGTACTATGCTTCATTCATAGATGACTTCTCAAGGAATACATAGACATATTTCTTGAGGAGGAAATTTGAAGTCTTTGATAGATTTAAAGAATTTAAGGCTCTGGTGGAAAACCAGACAGAGAAGAAGATAAAGGTGTTGAGGACAGATAATGGTGGAGAGTTCAGTAAGAAGGAATTTGAAGAATTTTGTAAGAAGTGAGGTATAGCACAGTAGAAGACTAATCCATACACACCTCAGCAAAATGGAGTTTCGGAAAGAACGAACAAAACGCTGATGGAAAAGGAAAGAATCATGCTTAGTGGTACAGGGTTAGGATAGGAATTCTGGGCAGAGGCAGTGGATAATGCATGTTACCTGGTTAACAGATCACCTTCATCAGTGTTGGAGGATAAGACTCCACATGAGGTATGGACTGGTAAGAAACCCTCTCTTTCACATCTAAGGGTATTTGGATGTGATGCATATGTACATGTTCCAAAGGAGAAAAGGACCAAGTTGGATAATAAATCTGAAATGTGCATCTTTATTGGGTATATGGATGGTTTAATGGGTTACAAGCTTTGGAACCCAAAAATAAGGAAGGTTGTGTACAGTCAAGATGTGGTGTTTATAGAGGTGAAATACATTTTTAAACATGAAGTCCTACCAAAGGAACCTGAGAAGATAGAGTTTTATCTAAATGAGGATGAATCAAACTCTACAATAGAAGAAGATTCATTAGAGGAAGAGTCGCAAACTCCAGCTGTGAGAAGTTCAGTTCGGGAAAGAAGGCAACCAAAAAGGTATAGTCCATCTGATTTCTATTCAAATTTTGCTTTAACTAACACTGATGATGATCCCAAAACTATAAGGGAGGCAGTGGATTCAGAGGATGGAAAACTATAGAAGGAGGCCATGGTTGATGAAATGGCATCCTTGCACAAAAAATGAGGCATGGGATCTGGTGGAGTTGTCGGCTGGAAGGAAGCCCATCGGGAGCAAATGGGTGTTTAAGAAGAAGATCAATGTAGAAGGCAAGGTGGAGAAATACAAAGCTAGGTTGGTATCAAAAGGTTATTTCCAAGTATCGGGAATTGATTTTGGTGATATTTTTTCTCCTGTTGTGAAGGTTACTTCTATGTGATTACTTTTATCTGTTGCTGCTGCATTTGATTTTGAGGTAGAACATATGGATGTGAAGACAACATTTGTTCACAGGGATTTGGAAGAGGAGATCTACATGAAGAAACCTGAAGGCTTTATGGTGAAGGGTAAGAAATAACTTGTATGCAGGTTAAAAAATTCTACGTGTGGGTTAAAATAGTCACCAAGGATGTGGTATCAGAAATTTGATACCTATATACTAGTACTTGGCTTCACCAGAAGCAAAGAGGATCATTGTGTTTATTTTAAATTAATTGGTGACCGTGTTATTTATTTGGTCTTGTATGTGGTTGATATTTTATTGATTGTAAATGACAAAGAAATTATCCAAGATTTGAAGACCCAATTGTTCTCCAAATTCGACATGAAGAATCTTGGTGCTGCAAACTATATTTTGGGCATGGAAATGAAGAGAGATCAGGCAAAGAGGAAGCTCTGGTTAAACCAGAGGAAGTATGTCGAGATAATGTTGCATAGGTTCAATATGCAGGATAATAAACCGGTGAAGGTTCCTATTCCTGTAGGTGTAAAGCTATAATAATGCTGAACAGTGTCCCAAGACATAAGAAGAAGAAGAGGATATGTCCCGTGTTCCATATGTAGGTGCAGTGGGTAGCCTGATGTATGAAATGGTCAGTACTAGACCAGACATTTCACATGCAGTGGGAGTATTGAGTAGGTTTATGTCAAAACCAGGGAAGGAGCATTGGACAACAGTGAAGCAGGTCTTCAGATATTTGTGTGGCACTAGTGATTATGGTTTGTGCTACCAAGGAAGACTAGAATTGGACAAATTTATGGACATCCATGGTTTTGTTGATGCAGACTGGGCTGGAGATCTGGACTAAAGAATATCTACAAGTGGCTATGTGTTTAGCCTATTTGGATGTGTAGTTAGTTGTATTAGTAAAAGATAGTATGTAGTGTCTCTTTCAACTACAGAGGCAGAATACATGGCAGCCACTCATGCAAGCAAGGAAGCAGTTTGGTTGTAGAGATTATGTTGAAGTATGGGGTTGGTGCAGCGAGCTATAAGGATAGACTGTGATATCCAAAGTGCAATTTTCTTGGCTAAGAACCCTACTTATCATTCAAAGACAAATCACATTGATGTTTAATATCACTTTGTGAGAGATATGGTTGAGGATAAAAGGATGTTACTAGTAAATATGGACACTTTGAAAAATATTGCAGATGCATTGACGAAGTCTATGAGCACTCAGAAGTTCTCTTAGTGTAGAGAAACAATGGTTGTTGCATATGTTGAAGTTTGCAACAAGAAACAGTGAAATTGGCATCCGGAAACAACATCCTTGATCCTAATGAAAATTAAGCACCTACACTGGGTGGGGCCCACACATGCTATTTTTAGGTGTATGTGCATTTTTAGAATGGTGAGAAAATTATATTTATAGTAGGAATCTATTTTTAGAATGGTGAGAAAATTATGTTTGTAGATGAGTTTATATTTTTAGATGCATCGGTGAAGTCTATTTATAGATCACATGTCTAAAACTAGAATGCATGTCGATTATTATTATCTCTTAATAATAATTGGATAATAAATATTAATCTATTCTCTTGAAGCACTTGATTTTAGTTAACTGAAGTGGCAAACCAATTAACTGAAGGAATTTCGAGTTCTAAAGTTGGTTGGTGGGACATGCAAGTTGACTTGAGTTGTAATAGAGTGATTCTAGTTCTAATAGAGTTGGATGTGTAGTTATGTGATTTGTGAAGTAGTTTAACTCAGTTAAGTGAGTTAAACTCAGTTGTGCTAGTTGTAACTAGTTGTAACTAAAGATACACTAGTGATAGATCAGTGAATTAAATATTAAATTAATTCACATGGAGTGATCTCATGTAATATTCCTACATTAGCCTACAACTAATGGGAATATTAAAAATTTGTTTTAACACTTAGATAGGTGAATAAATGGGTGGGACGACCCATAAAACTCTTTATGGTGAATAAAACCACTTCTCATGTGAAAGTGGATCATATTTTCAGCCTAATAAAGTACCCTAAGGTGTGGACAGGGGCTAAAACATTTTGACTGGGTCAACCTTGACCAAATCTACAGCGTTGTCATGGAGGAGTGGCCATCAATGAGGCACAGTGCAGTTTTAGATGGAGGTGTCTTATGTGAAAAAAGCAATCTCACTGGAGGTGGTTTAGGGTTTTGCAACCTCTTGTCTTATAAAAGGAAGGGGATGGAAGCATTAGAGGGTTGTTGATGTTTATCATATTTTCTGAATATATTGTTTGTTTAGACACGTATCTTTCTCTTGCTATTTAGCTGAGAATGTATGTTGTTTAGGATTGGGTGTTCCTGGTCGGGAATCCCACCTCTTCCCATTGAGTAGCTCTTGGGAGAGTTTGTATTTCATTTTCCACTATCTGGCTTAGGGCCAAGCTACTTATTTCAACTACAACACAGATCTTGTTGAGGGTTTGACTGTTTTTGCAAGCTACAACAAGTGGAGATTAGATCTTTCAGATCTAGTCCATTTCAGTGCTTCTTCTCAATTGAGGAGGGTTCTACTTCATTGGGAGGACAATAGTGAAGATATTGAGCATCAATTTCATATCTTGGCTGCAGGCCAACTGTATTTTGATCCCTACAGCATAGTATAGATCCAGATTTGTGTTATTCCTATAGGTGTATTTGCAGGGTATTTCAGCTCACCAATTGGAGAGTGGTTTTCTAGGTGTTGGGGATCTACCCTTCACTTTGGAGATATTTTGGAGGAGATCATTTTATTGTTTATATCAGATCAGACCGCTTTCTAGATATGAATGTTTTCATAGATCTGCAGTCTTAGATCTCAGATTTACATCATGTACTTGGTATTTTGCTGAAAACCCCAAGGGGGATTGTTAGAGGAGCTTTTATAGTGTATGGATCTGTTATAGATCTCACTTTTTGTCCACATACTTTCTCTAGATCTGATGTGTAATATACAGCTGTTGTAGAGCCCATAAATAACATTGTAATGTTTTTTCTCTCTTAATATATGGTTGCAGCACCTCATTTTGAGGGATATTTGTCATTGGAGACTTTGTTGTCTTGTCATGCATCTTATGGGCCACTTTTAACATGTATTTTTTTGTTGTAATGACAAATGGAAGGTCTCCATATTGGCCTCCTGCTTTATAAAAGATGATCTACATTATTTTTATATCATTCTGCATTCTATTGCTGCATTCCCCATTTGGGAATATTATAGTGGTATCAGAGCATCATCTTGGCACAGCGTGTGCTTCCTAAGAAGCCAATATGTCTTTTGAAGCAGAATAACCTCTTACTGATAGAGAGAATAGGTATCTAAAGAGAAGGCAAAAGAAGAAATTTGATTACACTAATGAGAAATAAGACAAGGGTAAAACCCCTTTATCTGGAGAAATGAAAGGGAAGGAGATTTCAAGACTTCTTCTTCAAACTATGCATGAGCTTAGAAGAGAAATCAAGGGAATGAAAAGGGAAAGACATGAAGGTCCCTCAAGAATATTTTCACATGAAGAAAACCCCAGTTCTTCATATTATGTGTGCAAGCACTAAGCTACACAATCAAATCTACAACGTTATACTATGCCTAGACTTTTAGCAAGAGATATGGAGAAATAAGATGCACCAAAGGAGGACACTTTGAGTGATTATCTTGAGAAGTATGAATCTCAATCTTGGAGATTCAAGGAGCACTTGAACTTTCAAGAGTTCTTCCAGCTTAAGGAGGAAAGGAGATCCAAAAAACACAATAGAAGGAGAAGAGGTAGATTCTTCCTGCCAAATTTTGATGGATCCTCCACATGCACAACCAAGGATTGGATAGATCAACTAGACTCATATTTGCATCTACATCAAGTTTCAGAAAAAGGAAGCCCTTAGAGTAGCAGCGTTGCATCTCAAAGGTAAAGCTTATGCTTGGTGGTTGTTTGAATCCTTTTCATTAAGAAATGCAAATATATCTTCTTATGCAAGATTCACTAAGAGATTAGTGAAGATATTTTATGTAAAACAAACTGAAACATCCTTAAATGGCCTAGAAAAGCATGAACATTCAAAACCCTTGTGTGAGTTGGAAATATCTATTACACCAACTCCACTTCAGATTTCTATTGAAGGGGATAAAAACTTGTGTAGGGCAAGATCCCCACTGCATGAAGAGATTTCTTCTCAAAAGGAAGACATGGAGACCCCTCTTTCAAGGGAAGACCAAGATCTAAGGTCTATCATTGATGATGAGGTATTCTCAAATATTGATGAGGAGAAAGAGAAAGAAGGTAGTAACAATGTTGTCACTTCAGAAGAAGAACCATCACCACATGGGGATGGGCATGGAGCTATTACTTCAAGAGGAGGAGATTTTGCATCTTTGCAAAAGGTTCCTAAGGAGCATCATGTGACAATAGTAATGGGAAATAACACCTTGATCCAAGGAGGAGGAGAAAGGATGGATCAACATTCAAGGATGAGGAGCATGCACCCTTGTTTATTTCAAGGGGTTTATATTCATAAGAAGGAGACTGATTTATGCAGCAAGTGGAGGGACACATCATTCCACTCATTTATACAGTCTACTTCAGGTTTTGATGTCTCTTTACATGGAGGCATTCCACCAGGGAGACCCCCTAATTGGAAGAAGAATAAAGTGTTCTCTCAAATTAATGCAACATCAACATATTTGGCTAAGGAAGGAGCCTTGGGAGAAGTTAGCACAACGCTGAGAACCATTGATGGGTTCCAAGGAGAGGTGAAAATTTTTCTGATATGGACATTGTTATCCCCCACTCAGCTATTTGCTCTAGAAAAGGAGGATTCAGAGATTTATGATGACATGAGCATGGTTTCAAATGGCCACTCCATAGTCTTTGAGGAGCAAATGATACTTCCACACATGAGAAATATTTTTTAATATGACAAGAGGGTATTAACACTCTTGCATGCATGGGCCAAACTATGGAAGTTTTGGAAGAAAGAGACCTTTCAAAAGGAGGATGACTTCCATGTACTTCAATCTTGTCTTGGGCAAGATTAGCTACAAGAGAGGCAGCAAAGGTGGAGTGACATTACTCCAACATGTGACTTTGGCATCAAGCATGTCAAAGAGGATAGCCATGATATGATAGGAGCTTCAGTTCAGATTTCTATTGCGCTGTCATTGTTGGGAAGCCTAGATCCATATTGGTAGTCCCAACTCTTGGTAGAATATTCCAAGAACCTCTTCACATGTAAGGTTATTGATGGACAAATGGAAGATAGGAGGTATACAGTGGTTGATGGAGTCATTTATGTTCATGATCAGATCTATTTGACTAGAGACTCAAAGCTCAAAGATAAACTACTATATGCGGCCTATGACATCTTTCTTTCCAATCCCACTGGTTTCATTAGAACCTACCATACTATTTTGGAGGGATTCGTGTGGGAAGACTTCAAAGAGGAGATGCACAATCATATGAGGAAATGCATGGATTTTTTGGAGGGCGAGGAGAAACACAAATCTTGGAGAGAGTTATCATCACCACCTCCTTACTCATGGGGTTTGAGAGAGAGCTCATCCATGAGCTACCTCACTAATTTAAACCAAGTGTATGGTAAGGATTGTATTTCTAAACATCATGATATGTTTACTATATACTTGCATTTTCTTACCACAAATGTGCAGAGCATTGCTCCTAGATGGGGAACTCTTTCTCATTTTCTTCATGGGCTACTTGGAGCCATGAGAAATGATGATGTTGATCACTCCCTAGGAGATTTTGGGGAGATGATGTATTATTTATGGTGTGCCTCATTGACACCAAACATCATACACATTCTCCAAGTATGTGAGGAGAATGGGGCAGCAAACAAGTGGTGGGATGAAAACTTGCTATATCATACTCTGTGGCAATTAGGAGCAAAATTGTGCTGGTTTCACATGAGGGACCATTGTCCTTCTCCTTTATTACACATGGCAGCTAGCATGACTTTGATTGTGATTCCATATGTTGATGATGCTCTTAAATCTGTTGGGAACATGATTAGAGGGAAGGCACATTGGTTGGATGTGTCCATTGGGAATGAAACTTCCCACATTTATTCATGCTTCAAAAGGAGGATGGGACATTATATGGCTACTACATTATATCACTTGTTTCCTTATGCAAGGGGCCATATGTTTGACTTGTGTCTTTGGGAGAAGCCTCTCACATGGGAGGATTTTTGGCAAGACATGTTTGGCTTGTATCATATTTAGCCAACTCTTAATATCCTCTACTATTTCCAAGCTTTTGAGAAACTTATGGAAGCAAGAAGGTGGTTGAATGGCCACTTATTGTATCATGATTAGAGACAGCAAGAAGAAGAAAAACGTTGGTCTCAATTGAGGGACTATTTTAACCATCCTATATGTCATATGACATTTAGTCCATGTTTCTTTTGGAGCCCATATGGTGATGATACTCTATTCACTATATGCATGGAGGATTTGGCAAGGAGGCTCCCCAGAACCAAAGAGGGGAATCATGAGGTTACAAGTATCTTTTGGCTTCATTATGACTATATTATTGCAGTCAAGGATTAGAAGCTCCAAATTTATTAGAAATGGAGGGAGAGGCGGCGTAATTTGAACAATCTTACCTCTCATTTTCAGCCATGCATCCCCTACACATTGCATAAGCAGGGGATTGATGACTGTTTCTATGAGCTGCTAAGGGTGGGTCATTTTGTTTGGATGATAGCATGGAGATTGGATTTTCTCATTGGGGTTGAAGCACCTAACATTTATCATCTCTCATGCCTTAAGGAGACCAATGGACAGCATATAACTCTTTCCATATATCTCCCACTTCTTCATGATGAAAGCTATTTGGTTCATTCACCAAAGGAAAATTTGTATTCTTGGGAGAAGACATATCCATTAGAGATTTTGCAATGTCCTTGTAGTTTCTTGAGGACAAGCAACATTTTGTAGGGGAGGACTGTAATATTCCTACATTAGCCTACAACTAATGGGAATATTAAAACTTTTTTTTAACACTTAGATAGGTGAATAAGTAGGTGGGAGGACCCATAAAACTCTTTATGGTGAATAAAACCACTTCTCATGTGAAAGTGGATCATATTTTTAGCCTAATAAAGTACCCTAAGGTGTGGACAGGGGCTAAAACATTTTTACTGGGTCAACCTTGACCAAATCTACAGCACTGTCATGGAGGATTGGCCATCAATTAGAACCAACACAGTTTTAGATGGAGGTGTCTTATGTGAAAGAAGCAATCTCATTGGAGGTGGTTTAGGGTTTTACAAGCTCTTGTCTTATAAAAGGAAGGGGATGGCAGCATTAGAGGGATGTTGATGTTTATCATATTTTCTGAACATATTGTCTGTTTATACATATATCTTTCTCTTGTTGTTTAGCTGAGAATGTATGTTGTTTAGCATTAGTTGTTCCTGGTCGGGTATCCCACCTCTTCCCATTGAGTAGCTCTTGGGAGAGTTTATTGCATTGTCCACTATCTGGCTTAGGGCCAAGCTACTTCTTTCAATTACAACGCAGATCCTGTTGAGGGTTTGACTGTTTTTGCAAGCTGCAACAAGTGGAGATTAGATCTTTCAGATCTAGTCCATTTCAGTGCTTCTCCTCAGTGGAGGAGGGTTCTACTTCATTGGGAGGACAATAGTGAAGATATTGAGCATCATTTTTATATCTTGGTTGTAGGCCAATTGTATTTTGATCCATACAACGCAATATAGATCTAGATCTGCGTTATTCCTGCGGGTGCATTTGCAGGGTATTTTAGCTCAGCAATTGGAGAGTGATTTTCTAGGTGTTGGGGACTGCCCTTCACTTTGGAGATATTTTGGAGGAGATCATTTTATTGCTTATATCAGATCAGATCCACTTTCCAGATCTAAATGTTTTCATAGATCTGCAGTCTTAGATCTCAGATCTACATCATGTACTCGATATTTTGCTTAAAACCCCAAGGGGGATTATTAGAGGAGCTTGTATAGTGTATGGATCTGCTATAGATCTAAATTTTTGTCCACATAATTGCTCTAGATCTGATGTGTAATCTACAACTATTGCAGAGCCAATAAATAACGCTGTAAGGTTTTTTCTATCTTAATATATGGTTGCAACACCTCATTTTGAGGGATTCCTGTCATTGGAGACTTTGTTGTCTTGTCATGCATCTTATGGGCCACTTTTAACATGTATTTTGATGTTGTAATGACAAATGGAAGGTCTCCATATTGGCCTCCTGCTTTTTAAAAGATGATCTACGTTATTTTTATATCATTTTGCATTCTATTGTTCCATTCCCCATTTGGGAATATTACATCTCACATGCAACTAAATATTTACTACTGTTAACTACATGCATGTCAGATCCAGTGGAGACCCAGTTGAGAGATAGGTGAAAGGGACAATTTGACTATCAGTTGTGATATTATTGGGTGCACACATGAAACCACGCACACATTGGATGTGTCTATGAGTATTGCACAGTCAAGGCAGGCTAGAATGAATCATTCAAAGGTTCTTAACCATCAGGGATTGCGCAGTGGAGGCAAGTTGTCTAGAGGCAGTAAATTGTGCAAGGGATTTGAAAATTTCTGCAAGAAAGTGTGAGACGATTGTATATTGTACTAAGAGCTCTTGGATTAGAGTTTTGTATGATATTGTTTCACGATCCATGATATATACATAATATATGATATTGGGGTTTTTAGCTTTATGCTTTCCCGGTAAAAACATATGTGTTATGTGTGATTGATCTTTCTTCATGTGTTTGCAATCGGCAATTAAATTTCTGCAAAGATTTTAGTAGAAGGATTATGTATTTAAAAGTGGCATATAATTGTTAGATCGGGAAAATCCAGGCAATACATAATTGTATTAAAATTTCTACAGCACAGCTCGACTAATGACTAAGCTCTCATGTGGCCCCCTGCGGAAAGAAAACAACAAGTGGGAGAATGTTGGGTATGTGTTATATTCTTTCCATGATAAGTCACATGCGCGGGGGGGTCACAGTGGGTCGAAAACCCCCCCTATCCAGTGCTTCGCAGGGAAATTGGACCCTATTTTTCAGTGGGCGGACCCGCCCATGGTTTTTTTCATGGATTTGCACATGGTTTTGGGGCATAATATTTTTCAGCCCCTCGTATTTTGTAGATCCGGTCAAGGGAACTACGGTTATGTTCTAATCCAAGGTTAATGGATTGGGGTTTATGAATTCTTCGGCATGTATATATATGTGTTGTAACACTAAAAGGAATATAATGAAAAATCAATTTGGTAGTCCTGATTTTGGGATCCAGGGGAAAATCTTTGTGTATATATTTTTTATGTTTATTCTCTCGCTATTGTTCATTTTCTATTTTTAAGATTCGTTTGCAGATAATTTCTATACAGGTTTAAAACCTACAATGTATATATTACTACAATGCAATCATTCATAAATATCACTTTTGTTATATTTAGTTTTCATATATCAATATAAAAACTAAATAGTTTATTGTCATATTACATTTTCAGGAAGATTATGAAAATCTCAAAGGATGAACGAGTTGATATTAAAAATATTCCAGTAGGAATGCCCAAAAAGGTGTTCAAGGAGATGGTCAAAGAAATGGACATAAATGCATCGCACGAGGAGCCATCTCAACAACATCGTGCTTCAAATGTAATATGTAATCAATGAATTTTTTGATTCGGTACAATAAATAAATAATTTAGCATTAAATATTAATTTTCAAGTATTTTCTTGTAGAAAAGAAAAGAAAATGGAACCCATTCAACACATAAAATGGGACTACGAGGAAGAAAAGGGTTTATATCTATGTTTGTGAGTAATTGTTACTTCCTTATCACAACTTAAATAGCTTTCATTTTTGTATATTTTAAGTTGTTTTACAATAATCATCATTGAATGTCTTCAAACAGGTACTAACTTACAACGAAGAACCATCACAAGAATTGATTGACATTGGGTTAAATATGGGTTGTCAGTATATGTTGGCATATCAGAAATTAATTGTGGAATTTGTAAGCATCTATCTTGTTTTACTTAGCTCCATCCATAATTAACAAAAAAGCCTTTTATATTAAATCTATGATTTGTTATGGGGTATAAAAATTACACGAAACAAAGTATGGAACTGTGCCAACAAATGAATTGATGAAAGAAGGCATGAAATTTGGTTTTGAAAGAATGTGTATAGTTCACGAGTCAATTCTTGCTATGGTACATTTCTTTCCGATTTACATTGATATATATTATTTAATATTGCAATTTTCATTATTCTCACTAATGTATATACACTCATTACAATTTATTGTTATGTTTGTAGATGGAACTTGAAGAAGAAGAAAACAATCAACACAATGAACAAAACACTCCTCCAAATAACCCAAGTCATGGAAGTAGCTTGAGCAATGAAAACAGTTCCAGCGAAGAATGATGATCAATATGTTTGGATATCAAAGCAAGGTGTATTTTTTGAAATATTTGTCTGTGAAATCAGACATTTTGTTTAATGTAATGGACATAGTATCTCAATTGAAAGACAAAGGGATACCAATAACTGTCCCATTCGGTATGAAAAAGAGTGTCTTATATATATATATATATATATATATATATAAAATAAAATATGTTTTAAAATGTTCTGTGAAAATTTACACCACTAATTAAATATATGGATGATTAAATATTATAATGAAGAGATGCGAAATCTGAAGATATGGTATAAAAAATTCATCCAAACATCACATTCAAATGCACTAATAACAATTCAATTGATATGAATATTGTTATAAGATATGCATCGAATTTTGATGAATAATAAATTTTTAAAAATCACAATAATTGCACTGTCACAGGTGGATGTTTCTATAAAATAGAAAATGAACACCGGTGTGTGTTAGTTACTGCGCACTAGTGCGTTTGTATGATATTATGCACCGATGTGTTTCTACAACCTATTTATTTTCCTTTAACGCACCAATGTGTTTTTATAACTTAACAGCCCGGTGAGTTTTAACACCTAAACGGTCCGGTGCATTTTTACACCTTAACAACACTGTTGCATGCACCTTCTATCGGCCAGGTGTGTCTTTTTGGGTGACACGCACCAGGATGTTTCTAAACACCCCAGGGCTTTTGAATTTTTTTTCCATCCCGGTACTTGGTATATTTATAGTACTGGTGCGTATAGGGTAAAACGCACCAATGCGTTCACACATGATGCGCACACCAATGAGAAAAACATCCGAAAAAACCTCTGTCCGCCCAGTTTTTTTTAGTTGTGTTGAAGTTCCATTAGAAGCTCTGTCAAAACCTCCATTACCAAAAACAGATGTTGTAGCAAATGTTGTTTTGACAATTTTTTCCAATTTTATAACACTAAAAACCTCCTTTATAACCTCCACTAGAGGGTATTTTCCTTGTAGTGTGTGTGAAAAAATTTTAGTTGTTAATGAAAACCTTCGGTGGGCCATAACTTTTGCATAAGGTGTCGGATTGAGGTTTCTTTCACGTCATTGGATTCAAAACAACGAACTCTTTAATTTGAGACAGGTTTCATTGAGTTTTGGGGACTTAGAATATTTGGCCTTTTTGGATCCTCTTAGATCATTCCTCCCCACTAATGAGATTTTTGGACTCTGAAATAATTATCAATGAACTCCCAAGTGAGGGAATTTCTCCCTCACTTTCTCCTTTTCAATCCAATGGGATTTACTTGGATGCATCCCCTTGAAACCAATAAGAAGGTACTCCACATCTCCCCATCATGAAGTCTTAGTCCTCCTATCAAAAATGATGTATTTAGGTAGTTTTTCCAACTACTATGGTCCAAAGTCTTCTACTGAAGGAACATGTCCAACCTCCTTTGTGTCCACGATCAAAAGAGGATCATAGAGCTTCAAATTCTCAACATTCACCATGGAATACATCTGCATGTATGATGGCGAGTCAAAGAAAAAATCATTGTCTCCAATCTTCTCCAAGATGGAGAAAGTACCATATCCAATCAGTCTCAATTTCTTTCCTCCACCTTTCATTTTGTCCTTGTTGATATGGAGCCACACCCTGTCTCCAATCGGGAATTGGTGATCAACTCGATGCTTGTCATGTTGAGCTTTGTATTGAAATTGATTTTTCTCCAAGTTTTCCTGCACTGTCTAGTGAATCATTTAGATTCGCTACATGAAATTCTATGCTTTCTCCTTGTGACTTTTCTCACTAGAATCTGCATCCTTCCCAAAGACCATGTATAATGGATCTTTCAGCAGGTATCCAAAGCATGTCTTGAATGGTGAGCTCTGGGTGGAAAAATACATGGCCCTGTTGTAAGCATGTTGCACATAAGGAAGTTGCTCATCCAACAACTTGATATGCTTACCACAATAGCCTCGAAGCAAGTGAACAATTGTGCGGTTGACAAATTTTGTATTTTTAACAGTTTTTGGATGAAATGTCATGCTCCTCTTCAATTTGGTGTCCATCATTCTCAAAAAACTTGTCCAAAACTCCCCAAGGAATCGGGAGTCCCGATGAAATACAACATTGAATGTGGGAAACCAAAAGTGGACCCACACATACTGAAAGAAGAGTTGAGAAACCTACTCTGTAGTTATTTTATTCTTACATGGAATTAAGATACACATCTTACTAAATCGATCCACTATGACATACAAATAGTCATGACCTTTCCTAGACAAAGGAAAACCCCCAAAAAATTCCATAGACACACTTTCCCAATGACGACAAGGAACAAAGAGTGGTGTGTATAGCCCCAATTTTCTATTAGTGGGATTGTAAACAGAACACGTCACACATCCCTTTACATATTTTGATACAATTTCTTTCATATGAGGCCAATAACAAAACCTTTGGAAATGACACAAAGTTTTCCCTACACCAAAATGACCTGACATAAGAGAAGTATGTGCTTATATAATTATATGGAACCCTTCATTGGTAAGAATACAAAATTTTCCAACATGGTACAAAATTTTCCTTGAAAATGGTAATTGTCTGCCTACGATCCATGGGTTAGCTTATCATAAATCTCCTTGAAATATTCATTAACAATATATTTTTCAACATAACTTTCATGAGACAAAGAAGCATTTTTCAAAGTAACAAAGGCAAAAATAGGAAGACAAGAGACAATATCTAGTACTTTTTGTATTTGATTACCAAGTGAAACTACTGAAGAAATCACATTCACCTGAAATGACGTGCTTGATGCAACTTGGTTTGAGATTATAGGTATTGTAAGGGATGGTGATGTGTATGGATAATTGTCTCCTTACTAATTAAGTAATGTCTCCATTTCATCATGCTACCAAAGCATATATCTCCTTGTCATAAGTGGGATAATTCACAAAAAATTGAGAGAAATTCTATGAATGGTAAGATATTAGTTTCCTATGTTGCATCAATGCTGCACCCATGGTGTAACCACTGGCATCTATCTCAAATTCAAACGACTACTGGAGTTCAAGCAAGGCCAAAACTAGTGCAGTATGTTAAATTGTAGAAATAAAAGGCTTCATTTGACTTGTGCCTTAATCAAATGGATAAATTTGAATTTCCACATCAACATGATGAATTTAGTTGTAGTTAGCAGGAGTGACACTGCCAAGTCACTTAGTTAAGTATATCAAATTGAGTTTTTGGAAAATAAGCTGAGTTGTGCATCAGTTAATTGCTAATATCTAACAATCTAGTGGAGTTATAGTTAGTGAAACTCAATTATCTGAGCTCTAGTTATGAATAGAGTTAGTATGATTTTATTTGAGTAGTTTTAATTGTTGTTAACTCACTCATATCTCAGTTAGCTAGTCAATTTACTAAAAATAGGCCCTAGTCATGCATGGAATTCGAATTTCCTAGTTGAATGGAGGAAAAAGACATGAATGTAATCATTATTGTATATTAGTGAGTGTAAAATGTTTTCATGCAGTTGGTGAACCATTTCTCTTGGGAATTTTGTAAGCAAATAAGAGCTTTCCCTATTCTTTAGGAGTTAATTTCCTCAGGAATTGCGTAAGGAATTAGGAGAAAACAATAGGCCTATTTTGGCTAAGTATTTTCCAAAGAAGACTCATGAGGAAGAGACCAATATTACAATGTAGGTTGGGCTTCAAGTATTGAAGTTGTCATTGTAATAGATAATTTTTATCATTTGATATAATACAAATATAGGAGATGTTTTTCCCAGTTGGGTTCCCTAGTAAAAATATTGTGTTCATTTTGGTTGAATGATTGCATGTGTTTCTATTGTATGTTTTTCCTTCCGTAGATTGAGTAAAAGAAATTTTTATTTATTTATTTCATTCTAATTTCATTAGAAACTATAAATTTCGAGCTATTTCTACATGGTATTTCTATTGTTGAAAACTACATAGAAACCAGTTTCTCGATATTCTCTTAGAGAAATTTCGAATAGCATATTTGTGGTGTAGGAATTTTCTTCAATGCAAGAACAATGTCTTTCAATGGATTGAGGATTGAGTATGCATTGGAGGTAACTTTTAATTTCATTGCATGGAAAGAAAAAATGTAAGTTGTGTTGGATGACAATGGAGTATTGGAGTACACACAAACTGATATTCCAAAACAAACAACATTAGATGCACAACAGTTGGCTCAATGGAAGACAGATACTACAAAATACAGGAGGATTATCCGGGAGGGAGTCAGAGACCATGTGGTTTGAAATTTCATGGAAAGGAGAATTCTTATGAAATGTGGAAAACCCTCATATACCTATTCAAAAGTAACAGTGATTCTAGGAAATTGACATTGAAAGATAACCTCAGGAACATTCGAATGTAGAAAAATTAAAATTTTGTTCAGTACCTATCAAGATTCACTCAGGTCATAGATGAATTTGGAAGAGTTGGAGAAAATGTACCATCATCTGAACTTGTGAGCTTAACATTCCTTGGTATTTCGAATTCCTAGCACAACTATCAAGGTTCAGTTAAAGGAAGAGAAAAGCTCCCAAATTTGGAGAGACTTTGTTCTAACTTGGTGTAGGAGAATATTAGAAGAAACACTAGAGATGGTATCACATCCAGAGTTGATGGGGAAGAAATTTTTTATTTGGAAAGAAAAGGGAAGAAATCTAATGGAAAGAAGTCCCAAGGCAAGGAAGAATCTAGGCTAAACCATGGTAAGAAGAAAGACCTTATTAAAATTAAATGATTTCACTTCCATGAGTATGGACACTATGCAACCAAGTGTCTATATAAGCAATCCAGTAAGAAGCCTACAGGAGCAACAGGAGGAGATTATCTCACATCACAATTTGAACTGGATTTTACCCCCATTTCTTGCATGGCAAGTACTGTATGAGTTAGTGTGTGGTACTTATACTCTACTGCTTCATTTCATATGACAGGAAATAAGGAGTGTTAGTATGAATTCTAATCGCAAGCGTATAAAAAAAACTCACTTTAGCTCTGCATAAAAAACAACCCTAACGTCAAATGAGGCTGTCAATTTCCTTAGATCTACAGTTAGTGATTAGAATAAATGCTACAAAAATCTAGATCTATACAGTTAAAGACATTAAACATCAAGAATAATAAATAGTTGCTCCATGCATCCAATGAACAAGACAAGAATTTTTAAAGAATTTTTTTTGTTATGACACCTGGGAAGGGAACATAGAAAGATGTTTCTAGTCCCCCTCAATGGGAAGGATTCTTGTATGTCCTCAGCGCTTTAGATCTAAGATCTCTCTCTTGATGGTGCAGAAAATCCAAACAAAAATGGAACTCAAAGGGAGTGCACAAACAAAAAGCAAAAAAATATGAGAATGATGGAGGATCAAAGTCAGACCAAAAGTATAGATCAAAATGTGATCTCTAGAAAACAAAAGGTAGTGAATGAATGGAAAAAACCTTCTATTTATAACAAAATATTGAGTTAGTCTAGATATTGGTGCATAATTAAAATATTATTAACTAAATCTAGATCCAACTTTTATGGAATATTTTATTATTTTTGTTGGAGGGAAAAGGAATTTGAATTTGGTCAAATCCATTTATTTAGATATAATAAATAAATAAATGATTTATTTATTATTTTAAGAATATTTTTAAGAAATAATTATTTATTCAATTATTATTAATGATTTAGTCAAATTTAAAAAGGAATATTATTAAATAATGATTTAAATAATTATTCCTAGAAAATAATAAGATAAATAATTATTTATCTAATTAATTTTCATGTTTTGGGTTGAATATGACCAAGAATATTAATTAAACAGTGGTTTAATTAATTATACCTAGAGGAAAATCAAACAAATAAGGATTTATTTAATTATTCCTCATGGGGTTTCCTGTTTAGACCATAAACAACTTAATAAACTATGGGTTATTAAATTATTTTTCATAGTGAAAGCAATTTTACTATGGTAAAATTGGTCTTACATGGTGTACTTTACTCCATCTAATAGTAACAAGTTAGATGACCAAAAATTGGCGTAACAGATTTCCCCCCAACGTGCAAGTGTTAGGAGCTAACCGTATGACCGAAATACGTTGTAAGAACTCAATCACTAGACACTGAAGGGGAGGAAGAGAGAGAGAAATATAAGGCAGAATGAAGTGAGAGAGGACAAGACCCTAAGGAGGCGAGACTTACAGGTGTGAAAAGTTTCTTTTATGAGTGAGTACATGTTCTACATGAGGCGGGGGAGGCATACCTATGTCTGTCGAGATAACAAAGTACAATGACTAATGGTGCAGCGAACATGGGACTGAACTATATAGTACATGCTGACATAAAAATGGGCCAGATAAAAAACATGATAATGGATCCCACATACATACTGTGCCTGGGACAACATCCAGGACTTATACAATAATATGTGAGTACATGAGATATAAGTACAACCAAAGAGGCCCTGTAAAATAGGAAAGGGCTCTGAAAATCTGAATGATACATGCAAACTAACAAGGCGCTGCAAGTGGCTGAGGCCGGAATCATCAAATCCATGGAGCTGCATCTAAGGTTGTAGTAGAGAGGTCATCCGGGCATGTGGGGGGATACTTTAAGGGTCACCCCCTCATGAGGCCTAAAACATCTCACACACACCCGGGAATCACTGGTAAAACCTGCTACATCACTGAAAAATCAAGTATACGGATCTCGATCATGCCATAAGGAGCTGGAACTGAGAAATAATCAAGGCAAAGGGAAATAAAGGGTCCCTTTGCCTAATCCGAGGCACCGAACAAGAGTGGAAGCTGGGACCAAGGTACACCGCCCTCTAGACATGTCTTCTGGAATAAATAAGTTGATGTTGAAAGAATGAGGTCCGCCATATGTGAGGTAATAAGGGCTCCTCAACTAAGGCACAAGGGATAATAGTACAACTACTAATAGACTAACACCAGGGATGATGGTGGAATGGGGAGTACTAAGTAGTGAGCTGACAACTTCCCTTGTTAGAGCATGAAGGTCATGGATGACCTGGCAGCTACTGACTTGACTTCAGAATGGATATGGGGAAGTATGAATAGGGTCCAAAATGTGTGACATGAGAGAGGTACAAAGAAATGAAGGATGGAAGACTATGGCGGGACAGACTCCATGGATGCGATGATGACTCAACTCAGATGATCTAAACAAGGGCGACTCAATGATGTTGCCACACACAACAGGCCCAGTGGGGATCATAAAAACATGAGTACAAGAGGGTTACTCACGACGAAAATCGACATGAGAATTGACAAGTATGAAGGAAAAGTGGTGCCCCAAGTACAAGTGTCGCAAGTGAAGAAATTCGATTTTGAGAAGTAGTGAAGTGAACCTTCTTGGAAAAAAGGATTCCGAGTGAAGTATCAAATAAAAAAAAATGAATGGATACCCATTTGAGAACTCGGTGAGAGCTTTCCAACGGTGTTGACGGTTTGTCAAACCGAGCTACTGTTTGGCCGTAGCTAGAGAAAGAAAAATATGGGGTTTTTCTTTTAATAAGGCATTTTCCCTCCAATTTGATTCATTTGCAAGTGTAGTTATGGTGAATGTAGAGAGGAGAAAAGGCCCTAAATCTTGCGGCGATTGTAGCAGACAAATCGACCGCTGGAATCGAGATCCGTCAGTTGCAAGTAAGAGGCCTAACCCTACCCTTTCAATTCAGTGGATTAAAGTTTCATATTAGGCACCCAAGGCTCAAGAATAGACCCTTGCTCCTCTTCACAACTGGGTCGCACTTTTTGGGGCCTTTTCTGCGACCTGGGTAGTAGGTATTAGGTAGAAAACTGCAACCTGTCCCAAGAAATGGCCTGAAAAGTACGACCTGTCAGAGAGAGGGGTTTTAGTGTTGTTTTTTGGCTGAGAGATAGGATTTATGGTTATGAGATAGTCATTCCTTTATGTATGCTGACAAACATGATGGTTTTGTGCAGGTATGGCAGAGTTGAGGATCAACTGGAGAGAGAGAGACCTAGACACATTACGTTCTGATATCCGAGAGGATCGTGCAGTCCGTGCTGCATTGACTAGGTTTGGGGTCCTCAAGTTTGTGGAGAACCCATTGATGAGGGAAAGAGAGCCCTTGCTGGCCTGGATCACCAGCTATTGGGACCCGGATCATGAGATCTTTATAGTGCAGGGGCACCAGATCGAGCTGACTGTCCAGGATATATATTTCCTGACTGGTCTCCTGCCATTGGGGATGGTGGGGAACACACATCCAATGCTACCATGAGGGTGGAACGTTATGGAGTTTGTAGAGCACCACTGTCGACTAGGTGTCCATGTGAAATAGACACGGATACTGATCGGAGATCTAGAGAGGCTAGAGACTCGTGCTGTGGCCACAGCAATATTGTGGATCCTAGGTAACCAGGCACTCCACCACATCAATGGGGGTCAGATGATGCTTGTTGAGGGAGTATTGAGTGGGACCTACTTAAGGTGGGCCCAAATGATGATGTCGTCATTGAAATGGAAATTTTCACTATCCAAGCGGCATGTGAACCATGACTGTGCATATGGCATAGTGATTTTCTCGCTCTTCTTTGACAAGATCCTGACACTTCAGCCTCATATACAGATCTAGGATGGGGGCCCGCGAGAGCCCTGGATACGCCTCTATGGGAAGCTTCTATGTAGAGGGGGAGGTGGGGCAGTTAGACGGGTGTTGTTGCACTGAAAATTGTTACCTTGACATTTCGTTGTCCGTATGAGCTCATTATCTCTCATACTTTCCTCCTTTGCAAGTCTAAAAACATCAGTTCCTCATGTCAAGCCTTAAAAATAAGAGAAAAGCTCTCAAAAGTCTCTAAAACTCTGGGATCACACTTTCTCTTTGTCTTACCTGCGGTCCCGCACTTAATGGGAATGTCTCCTGCGTACCTTACCACACTTTCTCTGTGTTAAGGGTGCGGACCCCTGTAAAAGATTAAAAGGGTGCAAGTAAACTCAAAAAGCTCACTTTCAGTCATTTCTAGAAGCTTCTGGAAGGAATCTTGCGGTGGAAAATATGCTCTTTTAAGGTTCATGTATCCCATGCCTTAAGGAGCTAACCCCTTGATGTGAGGAGCTTATCCTTTTGAAGGATGATTCTATCCCTTCATAGGTGGAACTGTAACCTCATCTTTTGCACTATAAAAAGAGGCATTGGCAAGCCTCAAAGGGAGTTCAAGCTTTAGTGTTATTTGAGGTAAAGTGTTGTTGGAACTTAGACTCCTTTAGCTGAGATTTTATGAGGAAATATTACATACCTGTATGTATCTCGGTTGGAAGAGTGCAAGGCTTGTCAGAGTAAAGGAAATTCCTGCTTCGAACCCCGGGAAGACCTGTTCAACATCAAGGTTGAAAAGGTTGTAAGGTTATTCTACTATTTCAAAGTTAATACAAATAAGTTTGTTTTTCTCAATAAGCTATCAACTGATTGTTTATTTTATGGATTCCTTGATCACCATAATAGATATGATTTATGAATATATGCTATGCAGGTGCTATTTGATATTTGTTTGTTTGTGATTGTAGATCTTCGAAGATAACTCTTTCGGGTGACTGAAGGACGACTACTACAAACAAGCGTTGGATCAAGGTAGGATCGTAACACATTTGTAGCATTTACTTATAAATCGTGATATATCTAGAGAAAGATAGATTTAATTGTATGTTTGTTTCTAGACTATCTTCTGATACTAGGGAGATAGGTCTTGTCCGCAAGATCGATTTATCCGGCCAACGGGTGTTATGATTCGAGTTTTTTGTGCATTGGGATCATATTCCTTTGTACATAGATGACTATCCCTATAGTGGGATGAACTATCATGGGGACCCAAACTTGCCACTTCCGCCAAGTGGGGCATGGGGGCCAAATGGTAAGTGACAAGTTTCTTATCTTTTTATGGTGCATTTGAAAGTTTCGGAATATTGTATATGGTACTGATTCATTTAATTTTGGTATGCAGATATAGCACCGATGAAACCGGCTGGCTATATGGGTATAGAAAATTTTAAGGGCAAATCTTAGCCCATGGGCAAAATTTAAGGAATTTTACATTTTTTAGAGGCGAATTTTTATTTTACACCCATTTTCTATAGTTTTCTATAGTTCGCCCAGAAATTATTTTAAAATAAAATAATTATTATATTTTAGCCATAAAGAATAAGTTGATAAACTTTGAAACCCGCCGATTCGCCTTGTTTTGAGGTGGATTTTTTCTGCAATAGCCCCTGATTTCTAGAAATGCAGGTGGGCTTGGCTTCCAATCGCCCCGATTGCCAGGAATGCATGTGGAATTGGCTTCCAATCACCCTAATTTCAAGGAATTTAGGCGGGGTTTGCTTCCAATCGCCCTCGATCCAGGAATATCACTGGCCCGATCCGGGAATGGCACTAGTTAATTCAAGGGTTTGCACTTTGATTCTCCTGTATAAGGAACAAGTCCGTGACTGTTTTGAACTTTGGAACAAGTCCGTGACTGCTTTGAACTTTGATTCTCCTGTATAAGGAACAAGTCTGCGATTGATTGTGTCTTCAGAGTGGGGGTAAACAAGAAAGGAGCGGGGGAAGCTGAGTCAGGTGTTTCGCCCCCGAACCCGAACTCCTTTGCAGCCAAGTTATCACTAGAGCTGCAGAGAGATATTCATTTGATTCTTATTCTTAATATTTCACTAGCTACCTGAACTCCTTTTAGGTTCAGCTCCTTATGGCGGGGTGGGGGAGCAACTAGCTACCGATCGACGACGGTCCGACATGTCCTGCTCGCTGAAAGGGATGTCTCTTGCTTCTTATGCTCATAATACCTGCTAGTATGGATGTGAAAAAAATCAAGTCCACAGTCGCACCTACCCGTTTATGCATGCCTGTTTTTTGAGCCTAGATCTTACATTCGACCTAGTCTTGCATAAAGCACAATAAGACACCGCCCAGTCCAAAAACATCGGACAAAAAGAAGTTTGTAAGCTTTTCTCTTTAACCTCTCACCAAATTCCTTTTTCTTTGACCCCTGAACCTCTCATCTCATCTTAGGCCTTAATCACTTGCCTCACCAAGGACATTAGAAGCCTAAGAAGGTCCAACTGAAGTCTGTAACCCTTTGCCTTCATCAAAATAATGAACTAGTCCAGCAGAAGGAAGGAAGGATGCCCCCAGATTCAAATCTAATGTTAATTTAAGGATGCCCCCAATGTGTACATTCGCTTGTTGAGGATCTTTGGCACACAAGCTTTGTGAATGGCCAACGAGAACTTGCTGATGTGAATGCTAGCTTGCTGAGGATCTTTAGTGGAGTGATATGGAGGCTAGGTTTTCTTATGGTTTCCCTGGCAAGGGTTTGGACTCTTGGAGAGCTCAACTTGTACCAGCTTTCTAAGAAAGTCATGGTATGTACCTGTAGTTCATGTTTTTTTATATATGTGAAGTTTTCCAGCAATCCAAATTTTGTGTACTTGCAGATTTGATCTTCAGCAAATATTATCTTCATGATTCAGTAGATTCTAGCCCTAGTTATGCATGCTAATTTGAATTTTGACATGGTATAGAGCTGAATTAGTTGAGTGATTTAACAAACATCTGGAAGATAAGAAGGTAGATTTACTGCTTTTATGATCTGTTGCTATGAGACATCTCAAGACTCAGACCTGTTATTTGATTGGAAAGTGTGCCCTAAGAGCTATAACTTTGTAATATTGAAGTATTTATTTTCTTGGATTTCCTTGTGAAATTGAGTTTCTGAGTTATGGATACACCTCAATAGGGCCTTTGAGTCTATAATGAC
This sequence comes from Pinus albicaulis, assembly GCA_034641835.2. Classification (NCBI taxonomy): domain Eukaryota; kingdom Viridiplantae; phylum Streptophyta; class Pinopsida; order Pinales; family Pinaceae; genus Pinus; species Pinus albicaulis. The sequence goes on from CM076571.1 coordinate 811,992,495, forward strand.
CCTCATCAAATTTTTGGTTTTCCTCAATTTCAAGAGGATGGTTTTTTGTGCCTCTTCATGAACCTCCAGCAATGGCCACTAAAGACTCCTATTTTTTTATTAAGTATTTGTTGTACTGGTACATGTTATTACATGAATAGAAATATAAAAAAAACACGTATGAAGAGAAAGAGTATATTACTATATAATCTTGAGAACCTAATTTTAGTATACACAGAGATAGGGGCCAATTTTAATGAAAGAAGTCAACGAGATTGGTAAGTGAATGAAGAGCCCACCGCATCAACTGCCAATAAGCATATTTTATGTGATCGATTGAAATCTGCAGCAAAGCCAAATTTGGTATATGAAAAATGAAATGTACTTTTTATTACTGCTGCACCCCTTAAGGGAGACTTACATTTTTTTCATGGTTGTCTGTTATTTGGCAGTGTGCCAATGAGTTTTTTGTTATGGCCACATTTTGACGGGGATTTTGTGTCTTCAATGCCCCTCATTAGATTTTGGAGTCTTCGAATTTCAATCGGACAACTTTGCATGCTTCCTTGTGATACTCTAGCGGTGGCCACTGACCCATTTTTTTTTAATTTGCTCGTTACGCATATTGTTACATTAGGGCTATAAAAATCCTATGAAAAAACGCGATAAGACGTGGCCACTCAATAAACCCACTGCGATATACAAAGTCACAGACAGATGCAGGCGAATTTTAAATGAAGGATTCGATAACATCCGGAAGTGAGCGAACAACCCACTACATCAACTGCCATTTACCCTAATTTTGTGAACCCTATACTTATGGCTTCGAGCTTAGTTATTTGTTCAAGACCGTTGAAAAAGTGAATGGGTTTTTGTTCGGTAGTAAAACGGAGGTGTTTCATACACTCTAAAAGGTTCAAACCCTCCAAAAGATTTTTTTCCTTTTGGGAGCTCTTATAGGTAAGCCGTTTCATGTGGCTGAGGCCAGGTACAAGTGCTAGGCGAATTTGCTAGAATTGATATCTCGCCTGAATAACCTCAGACAAAGGGTTATTTCAAGAGTGTTATAAGCTGGCTGCATTCCATTGTATTGCTCCCCGATTAATCAAGGGCGTAATCGCCGCACACAGTGTTATTTGTAGGTATCTTGTAAAAAGAAAGATGAACCTATGATGCCACAACAGTAACTGGGATGAAATACACTGACATTTTAAAACGATCCAGCTCTAAATCAGAAGTAATTATGAAGAGATAGACAATCATATTTTCCACAAATTCCAAAAGTGAATGTCAAGAACATGCAGTGAAATCCCCTACCTCGTGAGTGTACTTCTTGTATAAATAATTAAACTCTTCCCAGGGAATATCTGATATTTTCACCAAACCATTTGCTTGTACACCAGAAGATTGAGAGTTTTCAGAACCTTTAAGCCCCAAATTGTGGGAATTCGAAAGCCCCGATAGTTGAAAGTTCTGTTCAGGGACTGGTGTTTAAAAAAATATGATTGCATTTGAGAGTTTATGTTCCGATCAAGCCGACGAATGACGGAACTCTTTGCAGGCAAATAAATTTTCAGCGCCTTTGCCCAATCTCCGACTCTGCCTCTGTAATTCTCAAATGACGGTGTGATATAGAAAATCCAGTCAAAAAGACCATGCCTTGTCCATTAGTATTTAAATTGGATAAAACCCTAATACAGGAAATTACGACTTTCAACATGTAATCTTTTTAAATGTTTGTTTCCATTTTGCTCCAATTTGAATTCAAAGTGTCGTAGGTAAATAATTATGAACTAATTAACAAAACTCATTTATTTTGGTATATACCGCACAGAACAGAGCCTAGAGTTTAGTTTATATATATATATATATAGCCCTTGAAAAGGTAAATGGAAAGAATATGGGTAGTTTTAAAAACCCACAAAATAATTTAGAAATTTGGGCAATGTTATGAATTTTTTTGAAGAATTGGGTTAAGGGTGTCAAATTTCAGGATTTTGGGTGCTCCAGGGGTTTTCGATGGCGTTGAATCCATTTCCACCATTAAAAAACGATTTAAATACTCACATTACCTGATTTTTTGAAATTTTGTTTATTGAATTCCAGCAAAAAACTGTTGTTCGGGAAATTTTGTTGCGTCGGTAGACAACTCCGAAGAATATATTTGAGAATTTTATCTCGACATGAACAAAGCATAATGTTGAATGCATGCACATAAGATTTGTTAAACTCTCCAATGCAAGCGCCAAAAAGCCCAAATGTTAGATACGATTTGCCCATCAGTGGGATGTTATCACCAGGTTGGATGGAAGAATGATTTGCGCACTAGTAGGATGCTATCACCACAATGGATGGACGGATGGAAGAATGGTCTGCCCACAGTGGGATGTTATCACCAAGATTATGTGATGCTTAGTCAATCTTGGATGACCCTTGAGATAGTTTAATTCCCCTAAAGGTGGCTCATATCCTCAACCCCTCTCATGAAATTTAAACTTGTTGATAGAGACTAAACCCCACATAAATCAATTAATCTACACCTCATGAGTAGCATCCTAAATAACTTGTTCATACTATTTAAATAACTTCATTAATAACTTGTTCATTTTCGCACTAGTGAGCTATATTTTTTTAACAACTCTAAAGTATTGTTCACGATCTAACCCATTTGTTAAAATAACTTGAATTTGTGAAACTTGAATAACACAAAATTTGTGATATTTGGACCAACCACCTTACCAAAATAATTCCAATGAATAGAATTAGAAAACCATGGCATTGCCAACCCATGTCTTTACTAGATTAAATTGTTTAAAGAAAACTAAACTATGAAAAATCACTTCTCCTAAATACAATACAATGCTAAAACTGAATTTAATTAATTAAAATTTTGTTTTTTAAAAATAATAAATAATTTAAATTGATTTAATAAAACAAAAGGTAATATTTATAGATACATTATTATATATAACACATTTTATTTACACATTAATATTGGTATACATTACAATTTTAAATTATATTTCAAAACTCTAAAACAATTTTTTTAAAATTATATGGGTAGCGATCGGAGATTGCATACGAGGCTTGGGCACATATGTTTTTTGTTACCGATTGGGTCGACGGGCTGGTCGATCTCGACATGGTCCTCCTGGGTAATCTCACTTTCTGCCTCAATTCGTCTTCAACTGACAGGAGCATCGGTTTTGTACATCCTCCTTAGTCGCGGAATAGCTTGGATCCATAAGATAACCTTGCCCAAATCCATCGTTCCCTTGCATTACTTTTGAAAGTTGGCCTCAATATCCCTGTCGACGATCTGCTCTGGGCTCACATCAGCCTGTCACCCCTATATTTCTAGTCCAACCCTTGATGAAAGATGGATGACATGATATTGATGATCATGATAGTTACAGGTTGATGACATGACTGAAGTGGATTCTCATTTAGAGGAAGAACCTCTCTCCTATAAGATTCTTTTTCATGTTGCGAGTTTATGATCTATTGAAATATGATTTAAGTATATGACATTGTTGATCTACAGTAGAGGTATGAGCCTTATTCACGCAAAGGAAGGCTCATAGATGTGACTATGCTTGAGATAAACATAATTGAATTTATGTATAATGAATTCGGTCTATACTCTAAATCCATGGATCTATGATTTGTCTTGTCGTTGTGAACTAATTTCTGGTATTTCTGGAATTAAGCATGAAATCAGATGTTCACTTGGAAAATGTTAGTTTTGTAGATGTATTGCAGATGCTAGTAAGATCTGTTAGTTAGGAAAGTTCGTATGTTTTAACCGAACATGTGTGTGCAGGTGATCGAGACATTCATATGGATATGTCATTGTGTTTAAGGCCAATTGATATTGATAAAGTGTGTTTGGTACTTTTGACATGATGCTTAATGATTGTGACATGTCTCGATTTATAGATCTTACCATGATTGCACATTTGTATTTGACATGATTTTATCTGGTGATGGTTGATTTTCCTAGATGACTATGTTATGTAAGCATAGTGACCTTTAGTGTTGTATGTGAGTATACAGACGTATGGTTATTTATTAGTGTGCTCGGAACAAGCTAATATGAATCCTATATTTATATTCAAATCAAATCAAAATTATTAATCCTATATTTATAGGACCCTAACACTTCCAAGATAACTTCAAATGTCTTTTTTTTCCTTTAAGATGAATGGTGAGCTTTCTCCTTATGCCTTTCCTTGTATTTTTTCTAGTACTCTTCCTTGTATCCTCATCACAAATGATCTTCAAGTTGCCTTTTTCCTTTCTCACCTTAGCTCTTATACCATGTTAGAAAATCAAAAGGCAGAAAATATTTTCTTATTTTGATAATAGCTTGTGATAATTTCAATTCATATTATCTTCTTTTGTTTTCTCTTCATCAAGCAACTATCAAATAAAAAAGAACATGAAGAACAATAGAACACAATATCTAGGCTCTCAGCCAAGGAAAAACCCCTCTCGTAAGGGGAAAACCCAATCAAACTCTTCTTCTTCTTATACAACCAAATCAAAATGAGACAACTAGTACCCAACAACAAGACAAGGACTTCCACCAAACATCAAGTCATTCCTCCAAAGTATCTTCTTTCAAGAGTCAAAGTCTTCCTCCAAAGTATCTTCTTAAAAGAGTCAAAGTCAACAAGAGTCAGAATATTTCCAATCTGCTATAGTCAAGGTTTGGCTTCTTGCTTCAGGTCTGCAACTCGGCCTGCAATCTTTGGCCCTGCAACTCACACAAATTTCCAAAAATTTTGCACTTGTGAGCTAGTTTAGGTCAGATTTCAGACTTGTCCTTCTTCGCTTGGATTCTTCCTTTTATTCCTTGCCTTCATATTTACTTTTTCTTCTGTTCTAAGTGCAGATCCAACTTCCTTGAATTGGATCTCACATAAGGTCAAATTCTCCTCCAATATATACTTATCTTGTGAGGTTGAATAGGCTTCTTCTAGGCCAACTTCATTGGTAGGGTCAACTTGGTGTTGGGAGTCCAAAAATAACACTTTAAAATCAAATTTAATGTTCCTTTCTTGATACAATGTGCCCATAAGGGTCTTATGCATATGAAAAGGACTATCTTGACTCGATAAATCCTAGAGCATGAATAACATGCTTGACATAATTGACAGAAATAAAATATAGCATGAAACCCATGCTTTCAAAATTATATTCTTCTCTTTCTTTTGCTTTTACAATAAATATATAATGATGTGAGTGTAATAGCAATTATGAAGACCGAGCATAGTTGCATTTCTGAACACCAGAGGTGCCAATATTCATGCTCAATTCCACAAACTTCTCCAAGAACATCAACCAAATCCCAAACTGATTGATACAATGCCTATCTACTTCACTTAATTTCAGTGTATACAAATTTTTGTGGAGACATTGATTTCTTTACTGCTTCCCATGCCAACATTGGCTGGTACTTAATTGCTCTGAAGCTCTCTCATTATCTTATCTAAGTAGCAAGGGCAGGCACATATTTTTTGGGTTTGTGGCAGTATGTCAAATAAATATATAAGTAGCCCAGGTGCATGTGTCCAGCTATGAGTGTGGGTCTCCCAGAAGTTTTCATGTCATATATTCACATTGGAGAGCTCATTGTCCATGTTCAAGTAGAAAACATTAAATGCGTAACTATCTATATTAAAATTTTGAAGGCAAGGTGTGTTAGATGTGCAGGATATAAAAGAACGATAGCCTGAAAGGTAGAAAGGTTGGACATGCAAATGCAATTGTTAAGATGTGATTTGTGAATTAAAATATATCATTTTTCTTTTAACATTCAATTGTTTTCATTCAGGTGGGAAAGGAGAATAGCAGCCAGAGATTTCATTCACATTGGGGATGCTATAAAGTCCCTGCCTTCCGACATTGTACATTTTTGTTCATCATAATTATTTTGGCAGTCTATTCAGGATTTCATCTCCATACGTTATGAAAATGTAAGATTTTCTATTCAAATGACTATCTAAGTAAATTAGTTTTAAGAAGAAAATTTTCTTAAAGTTTTTCTATGAATCACAAAGCTGGTGACGTTGAAAATGTCAAATCTCCTGTACTAAGAAAACAAATACACACTTTCACATAGAACATCCTGATCTATTTAACTTAAATGGATGCATTTGTCATCCCTTCAAAGAGTACATGCTAAGCCATTGTATTATGTATTATTTGTCAAAATACATATGTATAACTAATTTGCTTTGTTTTTACTTATGTCAGAAAGGATGCTAATTCAGGTCTATTATCAAATTTCGAAGTGCTTGAGCTATTAAGGTCCAGGGGAGCTACCCAAGATCCCCTAGGCTCATTTGGCTCTGCAACTCACTCTGAATGCAAGGTAAATAAATTTTTGTAACCTTGAATTCGTCAGTTATTTATACGAATTCATTCTAATGTTTTTAGTAACTTTTTACTTTCCTTGGGTTAAGGTATATAATGAAAGATGACCACCATCATTGTTTTTTTCGTTTAATACAGGTTTTTGACTACTTGGTTGAATCTGCAGCATGCAACCAAACTCTCGAGAGTGTGCAAGACTTTTTGCTGAAAGTTGAAAAGTTTTCACTTAAAAAAGTAGAAAGGCTTCAAGTTTTGAATCTTAGGCCTTCAACAGCTGTTGAAGTCGATTTGGTGGTGTTCTTATCCATCTTCTCTTATATCAATTTTGTGATCAGGTTTTAAGCTTATAAAGTTACCACGCTAGATATTTGAATTTCTAATTTTGAAATTCGATTCTAATTCTTTGTGAATCAGATAGTAGAAGACTGTGAAGAGAGAATGTCAAGCTCAACTATTGATGAATTTCTTGAAACAGTGAGGAATACTTTGCCACCTCCACCAGAAAAGACTGAGGAAGAAGAAGAAAAATGCTAAAGCAGATGAGGTAAATGATGAAGAGATGGATGATGCAGGTGCCGAGGAACAAGAGGAATAATGTGGCCTGTTCTGTCAGCCATGCGTAGATTTGAGAGTCTGATTTCATTTTGATTTCCTTAGCAGCATGGGTTCATTGCTCGATCGTAACTCTGTGCTAATGAGGTTGAGGTATTCATTGTGGCTTGGGGTCTGCACTAACTTCCTAAGAGAACTGTGTGTTGTGGGATATGTCATGCTCTAAACCATGTCTCACATGTAAATCCAATCCAAGATCAAAAGAAAGGGTGAATGGTAAAAACCCATTAGTTTAAAGTGTAATATAACATATTTATCACATGTAAATGACATGCCGAATAGAGCAATGTTTGTGGGGATCGAATTATAGAAGATATTACATGATCTACTTCAGATGGTAGATTTTTGTCCAATTTGTTGAACAAGGGTCTCTTTGGATTCTCTTTTTCCTCTCAACAAATTGACGATGGAGAAGTATATTTTTATTTGATTTTCGCTAACGCAGAGAAGAATAATACTTAAAACCCAAATTGCAGCCCTATTTTTAAATGCATTAGCAAAAAGGATTGAGAAAATGGATTTGAAATGAAATATAATTGCCAAGATTTGTTTATGATTTAAAAGACAGTAGTCTAAACACATTACTCTTTTTTGAATCTTGTTACAAATATTCTTCTGACCAGTTTTGTCTAAAGTTTGGCCAAATATTTAAAAGAATTGCTGGAATTGCATTTGAGATTGTATATTTCAGGTGTAACAGGGGATTTTCGGGGTATTTAAAAATGCAACTTCAACAATGCAAGATTGCAATTTCATCAACAATTTCATAACCAGATTCTGATGATAGTTGTTGAAAAAGTAAAAAAAGTAAGATGTTTAGATTTGTCCCTTCAAGAAAATAAAATTTAGATCTATGTTAATCAACTTGTTGTTTCATTTGATTTTGTGCCATATCCAAGTTTTCCTTGAGGATATGTCTGATAGCTTCTCTACTGTGAAGTGTTCTATCTACTACATGAAACTTGGATGTTCTTGGTACATAGGATGCCATAGATGGGGGTTTTTGGCCATAAATTGCTTCATATGATGTCATTTTGGTAGCTCCATCATAAATGGTATTGTACCACCATTTAGCCAAGGGAAACCATTGTGCCCATGGGTGCCACCTTTTAAGGCAAAGCATCTCAAATATGTTTCTAATAAATTATTGACTAGTTTTTTTTGACCATCCATTCGAGGATGATATGTAGTGTTCATATTTACTTGTGTACCATGAGGTTTAAACAACTCCTGCCAAAATTTGTTGATGAATGTGGGGTCTCGATTTGAAACAGTGGAAGTTGGCATACTGTGTAGCTTGAAGATATTATCCACGAATGCTTGGGAAATTGAGAAAGGAGTGAAAGGATGAGTGGAGGCGCGAAAATGAGTTGCTTTTAAAAGACAATCTACCATGACCTTACTCACTATTTTGTTGCTCGCTTTTGGAAGTCCAACAATAAAATTCATTGAAATGTATGTCCAAATATGCGCTGGGATTAATAAAGGATGCATTGTGCAATGCCCCTAGTAAATTCTTTGTGTTGCTTTGGCAAGCATCCTAGGATGCTACAAAATCTTGGATGTCTGTTTTCATGCCTCCCCTGAAGATTGAATTCTTAGTTTTTTCATAAGTCTTAGGAAAGCCAAAATGTGATGTTGTTGGTGTTGGGTGTAGCTTCACTAAACTTGTTTTAGGGTTGAATATTTTGCTAAAACAATGGGCCCTTTATATCGTAATGTATAATTTTTAGCAGGTTTGGGATCGATCTGAATCTTTTGGATGAGCCGCCTTAAAGAACTGTTTGCTAGTCATTCCTTATTTTCCAGAGGAATTATGAATACATTGCTTAAGCTGAAAAGCTGCAACTTATTTCTCTGCGAGCTCTTGTACTTGGTCTTTTGTTTGGTTTGGATGGATTTTGCCTTTGTGATTTTGAGTCATGATGAAGACTGATTTCCTTCCTGTTATTCTGCAAACTTCACCAATAGTGATTATAATTGTTTGTGGGATTTTTAAGTATCCTTGCAAACCTGCTTCTTTAATTATCCATCAGTTTTTGCCTGTTTTGCAATGTTTTCCTTCTCTCGGGACTTTTTGTTTTTGTTTTTTTTTGTTAGAATCCCTCGAGGCCATCCTGCAAAATTCGATATTTTTGAAACTCTTCCTATTTTCCCCATGTTGACTGGGCATTCAGTACTTGCTTCTTTGTTGGTTGCATCCAAAACTCTTTCTTGTGCAATTATTTTCCCCACCCCTTCAGAAAGAAAGTGGAATGCTTGATTAATGTTATGCAGGTTATGAGATAATAATAGCCTTGTACCTTAAATTCTCGCTGATCGAGTAACCTTTTACTTACACTCAGAGGTAGAAGTTCACTTCACTTAGCTTTTTTGCACATCAGCTTGTGGGAAGACATCTATGTGAAAACTAATTAACCAATGTCAGTTTCAATTTTACCTGAATTAAAAGCCTGGAAACAGATTTATAGGAACAAGTTTCAATTGCATGTTCTTCCATTTATTTTGATATGTAACTTCCTCTAAACATTTTTTAGTGTAGAGAATGTTGTGTATAAATTATTCTCGAGCCCTTGAATTCATGTTGAACTGAGTATAATTACTAAACATTGCTTCAGGCATCGTTGGTGACAGTGCGCAATAAGAAACGAATTGGTTACTCTTATGAGATCGCCTTGAAGTTTCAAGGTGAGGCTTATTTAATATTTTTATATGATTATGAAATGTATAAGGTTGGTCTATAATCTGAGTCAGATTTTGGTTTGACACAGGTGAGTGGTTGATTGAGGAGGAAATGAAGCAAATTCAGGGCACTCTAAATGTTCCAGAGGCTTCTTATGGTGATTTGGAAGATATGAAGGTGTGTATATGAAAAGTATTGAAAGTAATAAATTGCTTGAATATCTCTGGCGAGTTAATTTTTTATCATGCTGTCAGTTTCTTTCTATGTTGTTTTGATATTCTAGAGAGTGAGGTATGTGGTTTACCGTTTTTTTTGTGGATACCTTTAGAGCATTGTTATAGATAGACCCCCTTTAGGGTATTGCTAGAAACATTAGTCCTGGGTAGATCTGTATCAAAGGGTGCAGATGTAGACTGGTATTGGGTAAAATCAATGTTCTTAGTTCATTGGAAGTAAATACTAAGAATATTAATGATTGCACTGAAGTGAGGCACACTCTACAACCTTGGTGGAATAGATGTGTTATGTCTATGGTAATGTTAGCTCTAATGAACTACAATGGAAAACTAGCTGTGGTTTGGCATGTAATGTCAAAAGAAAAAAGCTGGCTGTTTGTTAATTTCCATCATGTTAAAAAGAAAAAAACCTAGCATATATTCATCTTAACTCTGATCCATTAACAAGCGACACATTTATGCCTGTAGACTAACATGTGCCTGTTTGATCTCTCTCTCTCTCTCTCTGTATGCTTAATGGGTTTGGGTTTAAGATGATCTATGCTAGTTTAGAAATAAACATTGTAAAATATTTTTAGGCCTGTCTAAATACAGGGTGGCATGGTAAAGATGTGCACATGAGCTATGTTAGAGTCGGTCTTTACATCCCTCTGTCAGAGATCATTTCTCTTATTGGATTTCATTTTTAGGTGTCTCATACAGTTCATTCATCTACATTCCGTTAGGGGCATGCCATAATCTGACGGAAGGGTCTCTTCATTCGTTTCCCTCATGTTTGTACCTGCTGGGTTGGTCAAAATTTATCAAAATTCATTAAATTTGATTTCAGTCATTTATAGTCATAGATGGTATTTTGGTCTCAATGTTGGCAAAGAGTCATTTCAGTCTGTAGGTCTAGGGTTTGTTTTCACTCCTTCTAGAGTTGTCCAAATGTCGGTCCATGTCACCATTCAGCTGAGTATACCATCATTTAGAAGTTTTTCATCATCATGTCAGATCCCACAGGGTCATTTTACACCTTGTTCATGCTTTAGTTGTGCCTAGGTAAGGTCCATTTCCCTCTCCTAGGGTTTTGGAGGTAATTTCTCTTGGATGGTCAAATCATCATCAAAAATTGTATCCTGATGTTCATACACCTTCCCCTATCCTTAATGTACCTTATTAAACACTTTCCATCACTGAAATCCCCCAAATTCCTCATTTTTACACAAACCCTAGTTTCTTGCTACAACTTGGCAATTTTCTAGGCTAGGCCTGTGTTTTGCCCTTTTGGACCCCTTCCCCTCACTCAATCCCTGAAATTCCACTTTCCCCTGATTCCTAACATCCCTCCCTACTTCCCAAAATTGTCTCAAGAATTTAGAAGCCCCTTATCCCCTTCATTTCGCTTCATTTCGACAAATCCCTTGTTCCACACATCGGGATAGGTTTCACTCAAATGATGTTTTTGAGCAATAAAAGATGAATTTTGGAAAAATGAGAGAGGTTTTTGTCCAAAACCTGCCAAAGAAGAACAAAATCCTTCACTTTTTACACAGGTATCATGGTTTTAGAGAAATGTCAAAAATACCGTTGCCTCGGGAGAATTGGTGCACCTCTGAAGTGACCTTGGGAAAATCTAGATTTATCCTAGCGTGGTTGTCCAAATGACTTGCTTGATGAGTAAAATGATAACTAGACACAAATATATTTCCAATGAGCTATCATGAGCGCAATTTTGAGTTGAGGAAGACCTTCAAAAGTTGACTGCAACAGCACTCTGCCTTGAGGCAGCCTCATCTTGCACATTTTGACCAGTCTTGGGAGATTTGATTTTTGATAGGGTAAATGAACTCCAAATTGAAAAATTCCAGTTGGGATGGAAATTAGACTCAATAATATTTCCAACGAGCTATCACGCGCCCAATTTGGACATCGGAAAGGCCTCCAAAATCATCCTGCAAAATGCACTATTTATGGCGCGGCGCATTGGGTTGGTGCGCGGCGCACAGAGCCTCTAAGCAGAATTGTGCTACTACTTCATCAAATTTGAAAAATGACTCAACTATTTTTGCTCCAAGAAAGTTTGTGAGCTCTTGTCATTGATTTTAGCTGGTGTTGCGTGTTGTTTTGAGGGAGGAATTTGGAAGTTTGGAGGTTGAAAATATAAACCCTACTATCTTGTTGAGAAGTGCCTCCTTAAGGTTTTGCAACTTGTTTTGGTGTCAATCATCCCACCTCCCCACCTTTTTTTTTTTTTTTCATCTCCCACCACTGTTATCTCATCACCAACCCAATGTCAGTCATCCCTGCAAAAGTAGAAAGAGGATTTTCCAAATCAAAATCAAAGTTTATGGTATGGAAGACATTTTTGTGTTTCAATAAGCCATTTGCATAGCAAAAGTCTGCAAGAAGCCAAAGAAATCGTGAAGAAGCTTGTGGAAAAGTGAAATAGAGTTTGGAAAGCAAAATTATGGGTTAGTTTGCATGCACGGTGCATTGGGAAAGTGCGCGGCGCACTGGGCCTCCTGCCACAGTGCATTTTCTCAACGTGCGCGGCGCATCCAGGAGGCGTGGCGCACTGGGTGTGCGCGCGACGCACAGAGCCGACAGGCCAAATCTCATCATTTCTTCACCAAATTTTCAAAAAACTTCAAATATTTTTCTCTTATTTGTTCAATTAAGTTGATACAATCGCTCTTGCTGGTGTTTGGTGTGATTTCGAAGGTTGGTTGGAAAATTTGAAAGGTGTAAACATAAACTCCATCTTCTTGACAAAGGCTACTCCAAGGGTTTGAAATTGGTGTGTTGAAATTATATTTTTGGTGCTAAGTTTCCATTTCCCAATTTTGATCCCTTTCCCCTTCATAATCCTATCATTATTGTCGATCCTTGATTCCCTTACATTCTCATATAACTTGTCCCATTTTCCCTATTGCTAAACCTTACTATTCCCCATACTCTCCCATATCATTTGCAAATATTCCTAGATTCCTAAATCCCCATACAATCAAGTGACTATATTACACTTTAAATTCACTCAACAAAAATCCATCATTCTCACTGCCCATTCTTCCCATAGTCCCTCATTTGACTTTGACACATTTGGCGAACTAAGACAAAGACACCAAGCTCTTCATTTTCACCTCAAGCAGCATAAATGAAGAAGGCATCGAGGAGGCGTGAAAAGACATAATATTGGCCGAAGCTTCCCTGGCTGAGCATGAGACATGATGGGAGACCTTCACTCCGAATTTCAGCGAATTTGGAGAAGTTTTTGTCATTTTTGAAATTTTTGGTCGCAAAACAGGTTTTTCCGCCCGACGCGTCGCGCCACCCGACGCGCGCTTATGATTGGGACATCTTCTGGAGGAGAAATTTACATTTTTGGTTTAGTTATGATAAAATATGCATTCTCAGGAATGGCCGAGAGATTTCATCAAGTTCTGGGTGGTCTAAAGATCCAAAAACACCTTGAAAATGGCCTTTCTGCCACTTTTTGCACCAGCAGGAACCAGTCTTGGGAGATTGAAGTTTTGAAGGGGCAAATGAACTCCAAATTGAAAAATTCCACTTGGGTTGGATAGAAGACATCCAGGGATTTCCAACGAGCTATCATGAGCTTGATTTGGACTTTAGGCTCAAAGTGGCGTGGCGCATAGAGTTTTTGGGTGCGGCGCATAGAGGATTTTTGCCCAATTTTTACTTTTCAGCTCAGAAATTCGCCCAGTTTTGACTAGTTTCACTTTTGGATGTAATTTTTGATCTATCATGATGTAATTTTATGGTTATGATGTAATTTTGACTCACATTTACTTTTTCTAGAGGATTCATTCACTAAAAAGTGAAAATTAAATGAATGAATCAGTTTCCTTCCTTTTAGAGGTAAGTTGTTTGGCTGCCTAGATTTCAGTTCCATGTTTAGAATTGGTTGAAACAAATCCTAGAAGGAGGAGATCAAAACCTAGAGGCATGGGAAGGGGTTAGGATGGTCTATATTATGTATTTTCTGAGTCATTTTCAGGGTTGGACTCTTGGGAAAAGTTTGGCACCACATTGTATATCCATTTTCAGGTTTTGGCAAAGGAAAGACTAGAGTTTTTGCAGCACTTGTTGGGATCCTTGTGGCTTCTGAGTTTTGATGATGTTTTCTTTCATGTTATTGTAAGTTTCATTAATGTTATATGTATGCCATTTCCCTTCTCTTTGCTTCTGAATTAAACAAATGAGTAACTGAGGTAGAATTCATTAGTTTGCTGGTGCTCTGCCTTAAACTTTTGTTTAGTTTTATATGTTTTTCGACAGTCTGGAGAGGATCCTTGCACCCTCTTGCCCTCTTCAGCGCCTCAACAGTATTTTCTATCCATTCAATTAATCTAAGACATCAAATCCGTTGCCTTCCTCGCCCCAACTTGAACTCTGCAAGAATTTGGCCTCATCCCCAAGCCCAAAATTATCTTTCCCTTTTTTTCAACAAAACCCCAAAAAATCAAAATCAAACCCTCCTATTTGTATATCTAGCCTAAGATCAGTTTTTGTTTCAGTCATCTCAAGCCCTATTGAAACAATTTTCGCTGAGATTGACTCGGAGAGAGTCCTCTCATGTCCTCGTAGGGCTAGCTACGAGGCTGAGCGTGGTTTGGTGTTATCCTCTTTCTGCCTTATTTCAGCCTGAGGTAGATTTAGGCAATAACAAGCTAAAGAGCTAATGAGTTTTTAATGTGTTGGAGAATTTGGACATCTGTTTTTCCCCAATGTGTGAATTTAGAGTTTGTTAATTTTGAAAATGACCTTATGAGCATGTTCTGAAATTTTTGTCCCTTTTGGGTTTGTCATTTTTATAAGTATTAACCTTAGTTTGTCAGGGAACTCCACAGCTGTATTAGTAAAACCTCAATACAACTTATACAGATTAAAATTTAGTTATACAGATTGACTAAAGCACCTGACAACAAATTGACTAATCCCAAATTAGTCATGAGGATTCTCTATAATTTAACAAGAAAGATCACAACAATTCCTAGCTTGTTTCTTCAGTTTTTTTATAATATATAATTTACAAAATTCAAGAAGAGGAAGAGATAACCAAGGAAGATGATATTTTGTGATTGTTAGTGATTGCCAGTATTTTGTGTGCAAACTGTTAATCTGTCCAATCATGCCAGTGGCTATCAGTGGTTAATCTCTGATCTCTTTAGGGATCAAATAGACATCAATTACATGGTGTGTACAAATGAACACTTGCAGAACTTGATCGACCTACAAACTAAACAAGAAAATGGAATATAGAAGAGCAATGGTAGAATGATACCTCATAAACATTAATTACAATAAACCGACAATTGACCAAAGCATCACCCTTCCTTTGTGTAAGATTCAATGATGCCACATTTCCAACGCTGTTGTAGGAGCAACATCTTAAAACATGGGTAGATGCTTCCACCATCTTTGCCTTTATCCTCTTTTCCACCAGCTTGTGGAGGTTCTTCCATGTTCACATTGTCAACATTGTTATACCATCCATGTTTGAATAAAAAATGACCTGATTCAGATGTAATTGTTAATTAGGATTTAGCTGTTTCTTAATGTTAGATGCCTAGCTTGAACCTTAAAAGATGCTTTAGTGAACATAATGATCACTGCTTTGTTGAACTTGGGCCAAATGCAATACGTCATTATATCGAGAGATTGGGCTAATTCTAGAGAGAGCACAGAGTCATCTACAAAGTGGATTTTAAAACATCTTGTAGGCACCTGATAAGGATCGTTCCTTTGGTTTGCACTTGAATCTAGCTAACGTAGAGCATTAGCTGTGATGAAATGTTTTATTGGACAAAAAAAACCCTTTGTGAAGGACCATTTCTGGCTTGCTGTCATCGTATCTGAAGTAAAATACCATTATAATCTGTGTAGGACTTTATCAAAATCAATTTTGAGGAGCAGATCTTCTTGATGGATTTCTCCAGCCCACCTGATAGCTTTGAAGTTTCCACAATGTTATATAGAATGAATCTACCCATTAAGTAGCCACGTGTTAATTTATTTGTGGTTAATACTTCTGCAGGAGTCTTGAAAGCCATGTAAAGTAGAATGATTAGCATGGGATCATTAATTGAGTTCCTGTTGGATGAGTTGTGGTTTATAACTTTATATTGAATATGCTTGCATTAGTTTTCTCTGCAAGTGTTTCTAGATGAAGAGCTTCCAAGCATATGTTTAAAAGGTTTCCCAATGGTGTCTCAGAAACCCTTGTAGAATTTTATAGGGAGACCATCTTTCCTTGGATATTATCATGTTTCAAGGAGGGATAGATCTGGGGTTAAGGCCAAGACGAGGAAGTAAGTTCCACATTCCCACCACAAATTCCACTCGACATGGGCAATAGAACAGGGAAGTAAGTTCCACATTCCCACCACAAATTCCACTCGACACGGGCAATAGAACAGGGGAGTAAGTTCCACATTTGCTGAGTAATTTTCCTACACTCCAATGATTTGAGGTGGGAAACATTAAGCTTAACAATGAATTTGTGTTTCCTACACAATGAATTTGATATCATAGCTTGTTACTGAAGTAAGGACCTCTATTGCATGAGTAAAATCACTTGGGAATGAAAAGCCCATTTTGTTTTGCTTGTTGGACCAAGTGTAGTGCATTGGCATGGATCATGTGCTTTTGCCTACCATCAATGAGAGGAATGAACCTCATATTTATCACCTTCCCAGTTGATCGTATTCAAACCAGCTCCTAGAAGCCATCTAATAGCTCCTAGAAGCCAACTGATAGCAGTTGATCAGCTATCGATTGCCACAAACACTTATCAGCTATCCATAACCACAAATGGCTCCTTTCTGGCTCTGAGTTAGGAGAGTATCAGTGGAGCTGAAATCCAGAACACTAGCTGAAAGAGTAGTAATTATATAAGCATACCTGTTTTCTGGATCACAAATAGGTCTCTTTCGTGGTCTTAGCAAGGAGAAACGAAAAATACTATTTGAAAGAGAAATATGAATGTAAGAACACATGTTTTTTGGCTTATATTTATTTAGAATGTGGGGTGGGCCATAAGTAAACACCACTAAGTGTTGGCGTTTACCAGATGGATGTTATTTGTCCACACATATGTTGAGAAACAGTTTTATTTTAAATTGTTGTCATGCTTAAGATCTACTGTGTCAAGCTTCTGGATGGTGTAAATCAATGTTGGTAAATTATCCTCATCTAAATAGCAAAGATCCCAGCTGGTACTATTGTTTATTTATATTGTTGTCCAGAAATTCAATGTGATGTGATGTATAATTTTGTGTTGTATTATATAGATATTTTTTAAAACTAGTTTTAAAGTCTGCTAGTCATATATGATATTCAAAAACTTGATTATAAAATTTCCTTGTCTTTTTTTTTGTTAGTTGAACGTGTCTTTGGACACTGACAAGGGATTCCTGGACTCCAAAAGAAGTACAATTATTAAATATCTTACGTCATTCTTGTCTCCAATTCAGAATAGATTGCTCCAGTTTGAAGCAGAGCTGAAAGAAAGATGAATTTATCGTTTTGTTTAGAGTTGTTCAGGGTAATTGGTGTTGGGCTAAGCCTACTGTGGTTTTGTAACGTTGCCTCTTTCTGTCTAGAGATTTTTACTGTGGTTTTGTAACCTTGAACTATAACTCTTTTGATATATTGTAACATTGACTGAGATTGGACTGTAGAACACGTACAAATTCCAGTTTGCCTCTCAGAGAGTGTCCTCCACTGCTCATTCAAACTGGGCCCAAAATTTTGTTGGTTATAATAACTTGCATGCAAAATTCATAGATCATTACACGTCAAACCGACTTTACGCCTTGACTGACATTACATTCAACATTGTGCACAAGTATGATTTACATGTATCAATCAAAACTATGATTGTATCTATATTTGATAATGCAAGTTGAATACAACATACAATACATAGGAGTGCTATGGCTATGAAGTTCAATATGAAATAATCTATTGATTGCTACTATTACTATTATATAAGGGGTGCTCTTCCAATGGCCATTTATTAGATATGTGAAGAAGGCTTTGTGGATTTTTTATTTACTATAAGATTATGTATAGCTGAGTTGCAGACAACTAAGTAGAATTTGGTAGGAATTTTGGAGTATGTGTAATTCATAATGATATTTTCTTCTCTTCATTGATGACTTTTCAATGTGTGAGTTTTGACCTAAGCCATTGCATTATCAATGTGTCAAGGCTCAAAACTCGACCTATATGTCAACTACTTCTTATGATTGTTCCTAGGAACACGAATCCTAATTTTTGTAGGTTTAAAATTTATCACAAGTTTGCTCTATTGTGGTCAAATTTGTGGAGGTTATCTCAAAATTTATTTAAGGTACCATGGATCTAAATTTCTTATGAAATTTCCACACTATAACAAACTTTGGTGCAAATTGTTGATCAATTTTCACTTGGTTAGGCTTATAGATGTTAATGAAAATTTTGTGTGCATGCATGAGAGTTGGGTGCAAATGCTCAATGTTGTGTAGCATTAGTGTGACAAATATGGGATAGTGCAAAGCATAGTTTTGAATATTAGTCTAAGTTGACTCGTACCTAATCAACTTAGTGAAGTTGATTGTTGGTTGAACGGTTAATTGTTGGTTCAATGGACATAAGATCTTGCAGGCCCAAATACCAAAGGGCAAAATGGAGCCCATCACGGGGTTCTCTTTGTAATTCTCCACCACTGCTACCTTCCATGCTTCCTCAAACCCCGCTCCAACCTCAATATCAGTGCTAATAGTAGCATGAGCAACAACATTACACTTAGTAGAACTAGAACGCATTTTCCAAACTGCACGAGAACTACTTCCCTCATGAGTCACCATGTGCCATGCTTGGTCTTGATGGTTCGCTTCCTTCAACTCCTGGTTCAACTACCATATCTTCATTGGAACCAACACCCCGAACTCCACTAGACAACGATTTGCCATTTTGTACTAGTGATTCGCCATTTGTACTGGTGATTCACCATGATTTTACAAGATAATATAATCTCGTGAGAGATTCGCAAAAAAATTATATATACATATTATATTATTAATAAAATCGCCTTCCATTTTTCCTATGTATCATGGTAATTCACCCATTTATTATACATATAAATTTAGGGGGGTTCTTAAAATTTCCCTGGGGATAGGTGATGGGTATCACCGAGAATAAATGTAAATGACATGGCAGCCCTCCCAAAAGGTCATTAATTCAAGCATAAGTGCGAGAGGTCACACACAAGGTTAATAGATGTATTATCTTAGATAGTGCATCGTCGAAAGTTAAGTTTGCAAATGATGACATTCATGTCGATGCATGGAGTTGAAGGTGGAGGGCTTAAGACGACACCTTATGTATCATTGTAGCATTCGTGTACCATGTTAGTTTGTCATTTAGGGAGGTGAAGAGTGAAACTTGAATTTCAACAAATTTTGGCATGAATTAGGTTTGAATTCTCCATGTGTTGTATGTTACAGTACTTCATAATTGATGGTTATGGCTGCAAGGTCTTAGTTTGGCTTTTTTTTTCACATGAGCTCCAATTTTGACTATAAATTTGAAGGCCACTACGACCTCTCTCTATCTCTTGGTTATTTCCATTTGGAACATGGCTCTAGCCCAACTTTCCCATTATTAATTAAGTGTCCCTCCTTAAGCCCTTATGCCTGGATCTTATTGGGCTTTCACTGCATCACGACGCTTGATTTTCCCTCTTGGTATGGAGTCCCCCCTCCAAATGTGTGCTCTGTTTTCCCCCCGCCCCTCTCCCTCCCCCCTCCCCCTCCCCCTCTTTGACACTTGGTTTTTCTCTATGCTTGGCATAGGCAAGTGGGTGAAGATTAGGACATGCACCCCTTATTTCAATTCCGTTACTGCCCCTATGCCTTTCATACTTACCACACTCAACCTCCCAACTTCACTCAATTGGGACTCCCTCTCATCCACTAGTTCTTCTCTCGGACTTCAAGCTTTTTATTTCCATCTCGATTTCACATCTCCAAGACTAAATTTTAATCCTAACATTCCAAGGAATCCAAGGCCCAGACAAAGAGCTAGGTTGTGCAAGGGTGTCACCTACTAATAGTAAATAAATTCTCGGGCTCAAAAAAGAGAAGTGGCCTAAGTAGGGAGATACATAGACCACACCTCACCTCAAATTCAGGGAGAAATAGTTGAGGCAAAGCGTGGCATGACTGTGGAGTGGGAATGTCTATCAGATATTGGGATTGCAGGTGACTTTGCAGAATGGATAGTAGATGTCAGGCACACCAAAGGAAGAGTCAATCAATATATGCACACTATTGATATATAATGGCATATGAAAATGTTGCTTGGAGAGTTCTCCTTAACATAATTGAAGTTTGTTAGGACATCTTGATGATGGTATATGAGTTACAGCTAATGGGCCAAGATTCAGATCGATGTCTACAAAATATTGATCGCCACTTGAGCCTCCATTTAGATCCACACTACTCACCATGGACCATCGAAGTGCCCATCACTATGGAAGAATTAGAGTCCGCTAAAGAAGGTTGATGCATTTTGTCTACTCTATTGTTGATTACATTTATATTAATTCATTCAATTTTCTGGATACATTATTTTTGGCAAGCCCCAACCTTAATGGATTTTTTGCAATATTTTTGTCTTTCCTAAACAATATCATTTTTTGTATGATTAAAAATCTTTGGTTCTGCCATTGGTTTGGTTTCCCTAGTTGAAGACTAGGAAAACCAAATTGTATATTTTCTTTTGCCTATAATGAAATGAAACTCTTTTATTGATAAAAAAATGATTATATATTTTTTGGATTAAAGTAGTTGTTCAAATCAAGCGTGGTTTGGTTTCTTGGAAAATATTAAACATCATGCTATAAGTGAATTATTGGCTCACTTCATTTTCATCATGTCGATTGAATGCCTCATTATTCTCATCCAACAAACAGGTAGGAAAAAAATAGGCTAATCATTGACTTACTGCATGATGCTTAATACTTGCTCTACTTTCTTTGCTAGTTTACAAAATATATCCAAGGATTGATAGTCAAATCCTATTAGAACTGAAGGGATGGGTCAAAGACTAGTTTATTCTCAAACTCAAGAGATACATTTTTAATAGAAATTTATTAGCTTGTCAAAACTTTGATTTTTGAGGCTCTAGCAAAGGATGAGTGTCCTCCATGCCATCATGATTTTTTAGAAGTTTGAAGTGGTATGTAAAATGACCTTTCGTATAAGCATAATTGTCTCTGAGGTGATAGAGGAAGCTGAAATCAAGTATAAGAAAGAGAGTTCCTATGGTTCCGAGGGAGCATGAGCAAATCCCATCAATATTGATGACAATTTGAAACATTTCGGGTTATGCATAGAATGGGAAGCAAGAGTTTAATCAACGATTGGACCAATTTTTTGAAGGCAATGCACCACAACCTACTATTAATGTTTGGTTTGTCATTTTTTTAAAACCATGGAAATAAATAACTAGTTTGAGTGATTTATGCTAGGCTCGGGATCAAACCTATTGGCTACCACTATAATAAAAGTATATCCAACACCTTGCAAGCTAGATATAACAATAATTTGTGACATTTTTCATAATAGTTTTCATGCAAAGATCTAAAATATTATCTTAGTATGGTATTTTAATATGCATATTAGCTAATAGAGGAGTATAGAAGAACATATTTGATAAAGAATTCCATATATAGTTGGTGATGGACTTGATTTCCCTGGAGGCGGGCTTATATCAAATATTATTATAATTGTTTTCATATATGGTATATTACTATATTCTCTATATTTTTAGCTTAATAATAATAATAATATCATTTATGAAAATTAACAAGTAATCAATAAAAATATTAAAATACCAATTAAAATAATTAAGGAAAAGAGTAATAACAAACATATATTCCATATAAAATTATGGAATTTTCTCTTTTATAAAATTAATTACGGCTATTTACTAGGCTTCCAAAATTTTAATTTAATTATGAATGGTTATAAAAGTCATATGCTCAAAAATGAAAGTGCTTAAAACAAGTTCGAACTTGAGTGACCGGAAAGGTCTCGTCGTTGCGATTCTGGCGCCATGAACGGTTCGAAAAACCGATGTCGTATGAGGAAGATAACGCATTTTGTTCATTTTCCCAAACAACAAAAATTTGGTGACTAGATGCCCAATCAGCTTGCAGGTACAGTTAGCAGAATATTCTGGGAATATTCCATTTTCTTCAGAGCCAATAAGGTGGCAATACATGGCACTCTATGGACCGTTGGATGATGAGGGTACAGTGATGAATCTGAGCAGTTTGATGTGTTAATGGTTGGGCGAATCACTGAGTGACACGTGGCAAGCCCACAGGCCACCACGTGTCCTCACAAGGTTAGATCAAAATTTTGTGGAGTCGATGGGGGTCGAACCCGCGACCTCCTCTTCGCACGCAACATCGTTTACCAATCTGCCTACACCGTGTGACTTAACCCTATAGTTTGGCAGATGTATTTAAAGTTTAACTATGTTTCTGGTGAGGGGTGGGGAGGCCAGTCCCTAAGGGCCAGCCCCCCCTACCACATGTCCATGCACCCGAAACCTTGACTCACATGCAAACCATGGCGGCTAGGAAACTAGTGGTTAATCTGGCGGGTGTTACAACGGACATATGATCAGTTCAAAAGTCCACGTGGTTAGGGTAACAAAACCATGTTCTTCATGGTTCCAACCTTAAACGACGACCTTTAAAAACCATTAGCAGAAGTTATGGCGAAGGTGGCATGTGACCACCCACCCTCACAATTAATTTTAAAGGTTATCCACCCACAAATTCTAGAGCGCACCCCCAAATTTGGGGTTTTCTATTAATTTAACTGCAGTTAAACTGACAATCTCGACATTTAGTGGAGCTTTTCTAGCTGACATTGGGAAAAATGCATTAGGAGGTCAATATTCGACCAATTTTGGTGAAACAAGAGTCTACCTAGACTAATTTGAGCATTCTGGAGCCATTGGTGCATAGAAAAAAACCATTAGAGGCCTAAAAACATATGTAATTTACAATTTTGAGCATAATGACAAAGAGGGACATGCTATTGGGAGCTGGACCAGCAGATGTAGCCCAGGAGGGGTGAACTGCTTCATCATGCCTGCTATGTAAAAATTATGTGTGAATGTTTTTCTCTATTATGGATTGTTGTTCAGTGCTTTTAAGGCTTATTTACATGCTTAAAGTTCACTAATTCATCAATATTTCATGGTTAAATCTCTCATACCTTAAGCAAACACATGGAGACAATTTGTACATGTTTATTTAACTGAAAGGACACTTAGCACAACAGAAATAATACACTCCTTTCATATCAGACCTCCATGGAATATCCATGTAATATTTTTAGTAAGAGTAAGGTATAAAGGGTTTATATTTATCTCAAAGGTAGTAACGCCCTTTTTGCTTTTCAATTCAATTAAAAAAATGTCATGTACACAAGTGTCAGATTTGGTTGCCATTCTATATCCATTTTGTTTTTATTTATGGTACTGAACACTTATTATTCCATGTCAAAGTAAGATTCTAGCAATCCATTTTCCTATTTACCACTGCGAGTTTAACATTTACCAATGCAACTTATAATGTTTGAACTTGAAACATAAATATTAAATTTTCAATTTATTAAAAAAAATATTTGTTCAAACATTTGATTGGACCATTACTTGAAAGTCTTATTGCACGCTTTGCACAATATAATTCCATGTGGATAACTACCTCACATTTTTTTTCCATAATTTATGGATATAGTTGACATTATTTTTAGGCATTTGTATAGTGATTTTTTATTCTTAAGATTTGTAGGAAAACCATCCCAAATTAAAATCCTTTAAAATAGCTCATACTGAGGGAAATAACATATTTATCATTAGTTGTGCATTCCACCATAATTTAAGCAAGTCTTTGCATGAAAAATGGATATGAATAAGATGTAAATAAAAACATTTATTAGGAGTGTAACACCCTCCTCCCACATCTACCCAAGTAATTAGCCAAACGGGGTAAACATGTGATGAGAGGCTACTATGATCTAATTCAACTCCCCATTTGCATTTAAGGAAGTGGAACTGACACAACACAACCAACCTGACCTTCTACACATGCAACATAACCCCCCAGGAGCCATCCAACCCTTCCAAGTGACCAGCCCCTGAGACAACCTGGAATTTTCCTGTATTAAAGCCTCAGTCGCTCCCTTGAAAAGGGCATGCATGCGACTGGGACCCTCTAGTCGCTCCCACAGCAGGGCATGCCTACGAGTGGCGAATTTTCCAGGTAGTTCTATGATAATGACTCTGGATATTGTACCACTTGTTTAGGGCCAGGACTCAGGCCACTGCCCAAAACTCTATGAAACTTCCAGAAATGAAAAATAATATAAAAAAAATGATACAAATCCAAATAATTGAAAAAGGACTTGATTGGACCCCTACTAGCCATGACAAACATTTCGTTAAACATATCACAAATATGCATTCTACGAGTCATAGTAACAGATCTGAGCATAGGGGTCTCATATTTATCTGAGAATTGCTAAGAAGAATTGATAGCTTATCACATTAGTTGCATTATCATATATTAGGTCATATATTCAGTGCTTATTCATTTACAAATCAAAACATAATGACAACCATACTTTTTCACTGTCATAAAACATATTTGTAACCAACATACAAAATAAAAAAATAACGAGGCTACAAAAACCATAAATTCCACTTATGATCCAATACATTTAAACATAAAATACCAAGAAAATGAACTCTTACTGATGAATTCAAAAGCCAACCTGGTATGGGACTACCATGTTCCACCTGACCATAGATTGGCGGAGCCAAATATCTCTTCAGTGCATCACCCCCATGCCATATTCCAAGCATGAATGCGGGACTCAAACCAAAAGAACCAGCCAGGTCTTATTGAGGCTAAACCACCTCACCGTCATCAATAAAAACATGCTTTATCACAATCCTCACCAAGTCACTAGGCCCTAATCAAGAATGGATTCCACTGGATTTCTCCACCTACACCACGAGGAATTTTCCTATCTCCTAGTCTCTAGGCTTTACCACAATCCACAGTCTGATCCAGGGATCACTAGGCCATAATTGAGACACCACTCTCCAAGATTTACTGTATATCCCTCGAATCACTAGTAGAGGATTATTAGGCCCACTGAGGCACACAATACCTGGATTTACCACAACCCACATATGGTTCAGGGGTGACTAGGCTAGTGGCTTTACCGCAATCCAGAGTCTGGTTTATGGATCACTAGGCCATTTTTTTTTCATTCATACATCCACCTCACTAAGTTTCGAATCCATCTGACAATCCAACTCAACAAAAACATGAGAACCCCATCACACCATAGCTATTCATAAATGGCAAGGCAAGGCTAAAGAACATTGTCACATCTGGAAAAACCCATGCCAATTGTTATCACTCAGATTTTCCTTGAAGTTGTTAGAAAAGGAAAGGAGTCCGAGGTAACCACAAACCAACCTTCAGATGTAGAAACAAGCCAATCTGCATCCAGAGAGGGCTCTCTCTTTAAAATCTAGCTTTGTTCTTATAAAATATTAGGCTAGTTATAAGTCCAGGGGTTTTGTTTGAATTTGAATGGTGGAATCAGCCAACTGAGGGCAAGATCGATTATTTCATGCCATTGGGCTATGGAGTCGGAAAGATGGCTTTACTGGATTAAGTTTTTACACAAAAGATGGCTTTGCAGGGCAAGATAGCCAAACAGAGAACAATTTTGGATATTAAAGTGAATGGAATGGATTTTTAAATGGATGAAAGGAAATTAAGAATCTTTCAACATGTTTAAAGAAAGAAAGTGAATGATTACAAATAAAGAGCAATTAATAATTCTTTACTATAGTAATCAAAATGTTTAAACCAGCAAAACAATAGAAATTAAGAATTCTTTGTTTATAACTAGTTTGGAAGAAAACATTTAGAATAATCACAATTGAAATCAGAGTACACTTAAGAAATTTCTGATTTATTATTTTTTGTCAATTACTCAGAAATGGAACACAGTGATATGATAAACAGATATAAAAACTTAAACACAAAGGTAAGAGATGACTTATTGATCCTTAGTCGAACACATGAATCCTGCAAAAAGTCTTGAGCTTCAATTCATCATCCAGCAAGCCACAAAGAAATTTCTCCAAAAACACTTTATTCCAAAAGTCAATGCTACATCAAAGTAAGAGAATCCACCCTCAATAATCTGTTTGAGGGCTTATTTATACAAAAAATGATCAAAAATATCTCACAACAACTTAGGATATAATCTAGGATGACTAATGAATAAGCTACAAAAATTATGGAGACAGATGGTCTCGTAGATAGGAAAAGAGAAACTGCTGATGTGTTGTTTCCTCCTTTTAAGAGTGTACTGGAGGCAAGCTTAATGGTTTAACTTCGGTGCTATCAGCTTCAGTAATTTTTCTTTCAACTTCTTTTCTTGTCTGATACTCTTTCTTTTCACTGATACACTTTGACCTTCATTTACCTATTTATCCTTTATCAAGATATACCTCAGTAAATAGGCAAAAATTTCACCCAAGGATAAATTTCATAACAGTGCCATCATCTCATCCCACCATTGAGCTTCTGGCACTCTAGTCCTCTGCAATTTCCTCAATGTTTCATCAGCTTCGGTGTATTTGAAAAAATTAGGCCGATATGGAAACAAATGTTTTATTTCATGTTCAAGATAAAATAAATTCTCCAATTTTTCATAAAGACTTTTCCCTGTTGGCAATGCTCCTTCTGCTGTACTAGTTGAAGAGCTGGCTTGATCATCAACCTGTTTGTTTATTTTTTGAACAAAACTTTCCAAATCCATTAATTTATCTTCTTCACTAACAGGTCTGGGCAAACCGCTTTTTAACACAACATCAAATCTTTCTTGGAAGGTAAAAATTTCTTGTTGCATGTCTGAACACCTTCTTTCAAGATTTTTCTTAAGAGTCCTTTTGGTAAAAACTTTTTTGATTTCCAAGATGGTTCCTGTCCTGTCATGAATTCCAAACTCTGCAAGTTGATGTTTATTCTGAGTGTTCAAAAAATTGATAAGCCTATTGGCTTCTTCTGGCATATTCCCTAACTTTTCTTTTTGCTCTCTCAATTTCTTCCAAAGCTAATCTGACTAAATCCTGTTGTTCATATATTATTTGAATAGAAGACAAAATATTCTTTATTGACTGTATAATATTATACCAAGGAATTTCTTTTAATTCACTTAAAGGTTTTTCCATTGCAAGATCCTTTTCCAATGCTTGGAATGATTTTTCTAGTCTTTTGATTTCCCTTGTCTTTTCAGCAACACTCATTTTTGATTGATCATATTTTTTCTCCAGAGTAGAAAGTTCAAGCCTTAAGCTTTGAAGTTCTGTTACTTTCAGCTTCAATTCATTCATTGCTTGGATTAATTCATCAGAACTTTTATCAGAAGTGTTCACCTGTGATAACTCTGCTTGTTGACTTGTGGTTGATGTAACTGTTTCTGTGGCTGCCTGTGCTGTGGTCGCTGGAATAATGGATTCTTTATCTTTTATTGCTTGCTCAAGTTCTTTTTCTGTTTCAGTAAGTCGAGCATTCATTTTTAAAATTAAATCCATCACCTCTTCTTCTGAATTTTCCTTCATTACTTCTTTAGTCTGAGGATGCCTTGAAGCTGGTAGTTTCAATTGCTTTCTTAATGCAGCAATATCATCATCTTTCTTTTTGATCAATGCTTCAATGCCCTTGACATCCTTTGGATTGTGACCCAAACTGATAATTATTTCATCCAAAGATTTTATTCTATTGTATTTTGCTTGAGAAGAATCTTTTTCAATCTGCAACTGGGTATTTGTATTATTGAAATAATCTTGCAATCTATGAGCTGCCATGGCTTTGTCAGTAAGGGTGGAATAGATCATTCCTCCAGTTTGCTTGTGTAATTCAATCTGATCTAATGGATGAATATCTTTTGCTAGAAGCTCAAAATTTGTCCTGACATAATCAGCTGCTGTCTGTGGCTGTGGCACTTTAGATTTAAAATGGCTCATTAACATTTACCCTTGTTGAATGTCAAAGGCTAACATCAATCTCTCTTGACTATGTGGAGCCATTTTAAGATACTGATTATACACCTATATTCTTAATGGATCATTCTTGGCTTTTATACTGATAAATGTCTTTTTTATGTCTCCTGCATCTTTCATTGGCTGTTTGAATGAAGACATTTTAACATTTGGCTGAATAGTAGTAACTGTTCCACTAATCTCACCTGTTAACTAACTATCTTCCCTCTCTGGACTATCTATGATTTCATCAATAGATTCTACTTCTGGTAGAGGATTCACGTTTGGTTTTTTAGCCTGAGGCTGTTGTGAATATTTACTAAGAGGAGTAGTACTTTCAGCCCCTCTTTTCTTGCCCTTTTCTACTTTAGAGGGAGTATGCAAAATTGATATTTCTGGATGATTTCCCTGAACAGAAGAAACCTGTGTTTGCTCTTGTCCCTTGGAAGTTTGAGGTTGTTCAGTCATTGTGAAAGTCTCAATTACTTGTATTTCAAGTTCTTTCTCTTTTCATTTAGATTCCACTGCAATTGATGGAATGTTTTCCTGTAAGCTTTGTTGTAAATTCCCTGTTGAAGAAGTGCCAATATCTGGAACCTGCACTTGCCCAAAATATTCTAGGTCAAACTTTTTCTCAAGATCTTTCATAAAATTGTTTATATTGACCTCTTCACTATCCTGTTCAAATAATGTTCCTTCCATCCAGTCATCTTTGTTAGCATACTGTTCTATTTCTGGAATTCTGCGATGCAAGTATGGTGCTGATTTATTTTTCATTCTTTTGTCACAAATAAAGCTGAATGGGTCATAAGGGACCCAATAGAAACTCTTTTGTAACCTGAAATGGTCTTCTAGTATCTTTTCTTCTTCTTGTCCAACATCTCTAGAATTGCATATAAAGGGACCTAACTGACTTTTGATTCTGAGTTGGGATTTCTTCTTAGCATTAAAAAAATGAATAATATCAGAGTTATTAATTTGCCTGAAATACTCTAAGGCAAAAAGTCTCATAGGCACATATTTAGGCAACATGAATGGACAAAGTTCACATCCATATATTCTGATTTCTGAATAATTTGGTACAAGTACCAGTCCCCAACTTTGTACAGCCTTGAAAACTGCAAAGTTTTCTTAATTTCATTGCTGAGCCTTGGAGGAGCAACTCCTGTCAACAAGGTAGTTGCAAGATGTATAAAAAGATCAATGAATTCATTATAGGAATAGGGGGAGGCATAGGAACTGTGAGTTATGGCAGACCAAAATATAACAGGCCTGGGGTTTCCCTTAGCATCAAGCTTTTGAACAGGAAAAGGAAAGTTTTATGATTGATAATAAAGGATGAGATGATAAATGACTGAAGAATACTTAAACACTTTCTCATTCTTTAACCTCATGAATTGATCATGGATTTTATTTGAAATAAAAGATGCAAAGTCATATTTAATAGCAGGAGGTTGTCCAGGAGTGAAGATAGACAATCATACTAGGGTTATTTCTGTTGAGAATGCAGCAAGATGATGGAGCTTAGTGAAATGAAGTCGCCTTCACTAAGTGGGCCCGCAGGCAAATTCTGGCGCAAAATCTATTTTTAGACTATGTCTATTTTTAGACATATGGAGCATGGTCCGGGGATTGCAGTATGAGATTCTTGGAGTATTGGTAATGTTGGTAAAAAAAGATGGGACTCTATTTTTTGGACCTATAGGTTGAAGTCTATTTTTAGACTGCCTCTCCTTAAAATAGGGAAGTCAAATATTATTTACCCTTAATAATATTTGGACTATAAACTTCAGTTTACTCTCTTGGAGCACTTCAGTTCGAGCCTTGGAAGTGGCTCATGCATCTGACAGAGGAATCACATGATTCCCAAGGGTTTGATGGCACATGCATGGTTGACTTCAGTTAGGACTTCAGTGGCAGAAGTTTGGTGGAGTTAATGAGACAGCTAGTGGAGTTGTGTTCTGTTTATTTTAGTTGAACCGGTTGAGATTAGTTTAACTAGATAATCAATTAGTTATGAGTGGAGTGAATTAAATATTATTTAATTCATTAATTAGTAACTCATTATTCAACTCAAGAACACATCAGTTCACTACAATGTATGATCAGTTCAGTGGAGACCAGTGAAAGAGGTAGATGAAAGGGTGGAGTTAGCTATCAGTGGCGACATCAGTTGTGCATGAGATTTGCACCACACTTGGAGGATTTGTCCATGACAATTGCGCAGTCAAGCCAAGGAGATTTGAACCTTGGATCTCTATATAGACAGGCCTAGATTGCGCAATAGAGGCAAGGAAATTGGCGGTGAGTTTTGAACCAGTAACCTGTTCAAAACTGAGCTAGATTGTGGGTAACTGTATGAGAAAGTATTGAGTACTTGTGAGGAGTATTGTACTGAGTTTGTTACTTGATTTATCCATTATAATATACACAATAGCTGCGGGTTTTTCAGCTATAAGCTTTCCCCATACATACCGTGTTAATGTGTATGATGATTTGATGTGTTATCGCTTGATTTATTTTCCGCATGTGTGATGATCTGAGTGGAAGAGATTATGTGTTGCATATAAATTCGAATTGTATGTGATCAGGATAGTCTCGGTGGATAATTAATCATTATTCAGCAAATTTCTACATGGTATCGAAGCTATTGAAGCAGAGATTGATCATCACAGTGATTACAAACTTATTTCGGTAGACAGAGTCTGCATGCGGGCCAGGTAGCCTCTGGATCCATCCTTTCTTTGAAAGGTGATATATCCAGTAAACGCCCCTTGCATTCAATCTCTGTGCTAGAAATAATTTGTTCTCAAAGATCTAGAGCGGTTGAGCTTTGAGGTGGAATTCAAATTTTGCAGCAGTTTTGTTTTCTTGGTGCCGGTGTTGAAAATGTCTTTCAACGGTTTGCGACTCGAATATGCTCTTGAAGGCAGTTCGAATTATGTTGCATGGAAGGATCGCATGGAGGCAGTATTAGAAGATAATGGTCTTAAGGAGTTCATAGATACGGATGTCCAAAAGCCCACTGATCCTGCTGAAGTCGAAGTATGGCAAAAGAATATGGCGAAATGTCGAAGGATCCTGTTGGAGGGCGTCAAGGATCATATTGTATCTAGCTTGCATGGAAAGGCTTCTCCATTTTTAATGTGGAAAGATTTGATGGATCTATTCCATAGTAAGAGTGACCAAAGGAAGCTGGCGCTCAAAGATAAGCTCAGGAACATCAAGATGGAGAAAGGCGACAGTATCGCCAAATACCTCACGAAGTTCACTCAGTGCAGAGATGAGCTGGGAAGTGTGGGGGTGACTGTCGAAGACGAGGACATGGTCGAACTGGCTCTCCTTGGTCTTCCGAAGGATTGGCACTCATATCAAGATAGTGTCAATGGTCGGGAGAAGCTGCCGGGATGGGAGCGCCTTTGGGCGGATCTCATGCAGGAGGAGATAAGGAGGACTACTCGAGATGGATCTTCATCAAAGGGAGCTGATGAAGAAAATTGCGCTTTGGTTGCCAAAGCAAAGAAGGGGAAGGGTAAGAAACCTTCTCATTCCGGTGCAAAGGGCAAGAAGAAGGATATGGTGAAAGTGAAGTGTTTTCACTGCCATGATCTTGGAAATTATGCTACCAATTGTCCAAAGAAGAAGAAAAACAAGCAAGCGGGAAGATCTGCAGATGGAGAAGATTTGGCTTCACAGTTCGAGCTTGACTTTTCACTGATCGCATGCTTGGTTTCAAGTGTGATGGGATCGGTGTGGTTCTTGGACAGCGGTGCGTCATTTCATATGATGGGAGATCGGGAGTTGTTCTCAGATCTGGAGGACAAAGATTTGGGTGTGCACATCGAGATGGGCGATGATGGTAGATACAGTGCGACTAGTATCGGTACCATATCCTTTCAGAGGGATTCTGGTAAACCCTTTGTATTGAAGGATGTCATGCATGTACCTAGATTGAAGAAGAACTTGATCTCTGTGGCGATGTTGGAGGATAAGGGGTATGATGTGGTCTTCAGCGAAGGAAAAGCCTTCCTGCGCAGTAAGACTACTGGAGAGACCCGGAAGATAGGGGTTCGAACCAAGAACCTTTATCAGTTGCAGGTAGATGGCTGCGTAGCTATGGCATGCAAGGCGGGAGAAGTGGTGAGCAGGGATGATGAGGGCGAACTATGGCACAGGACATTGGGCCACCTTCACCATGGAGCTTTGAAGATTCTGCAGCAGATTTCTACTGGGCTTCCTAAGGGCACCCTTGCGCAGTCAGATCAGTGCAAGGGGTGTACTTTAGGAAAGTATGTGAAAGCCACCTTTCACGAGAAGGATAGTCGCGCCACGACGATCCTTGAGAGAGTTCACACAGACGTGTGTGGTCCTTTCTCAGTTGCTTCGACAGCAAAGCACAGGTATTATGTGATCTTTGTTGATGATTTCTCTCGAAAGTGCTGGATCTTCTTCATGCAAAAGAAGAGCGATATATTCGCGAAGTTATGTGAGTTTAAAGCACTGGTCGAGAAGGAGTCGGGGAAGAAGGTGATTTCTCTAAGGAGTGATAACGGTGGTGAATTCATCTCGGCTGAATTCAAGGAGTTCTGCAGCGCAGAAGGGATTCGGAGAGAGCTCATCGCACCCCATAACCCACAGCAGAACGGGGTGGCCGAGCGGAAGAACAGAACGATCGTGGGTGCTGCACGGGCGATGTTGCATGATCAGGGCCTACCCCTTCACTTGTGGGCTGAGGCATGCAATACAGCAATGTATGTGCAGAACCGTTGTCCTCACAAGGTTCTTGGCATGAGTACACCAGAGAAGGCTTATTCTGGCAAGAGGCCTGATATTTCCCATTTGCGGATTTTTGGTTCTCCTGTCTACATGCATGTGACGAAGGATGCTGAAGGAAGCCGATCCCAACCGTGTAGGTTGGAATATTTGGGTGAGATGATGGCACCACAACTATCTAAAATGCTGACACGTAAAAGATCACAGTGATGTCCATCAAGTTTCCAGGAGGGGTGTTGAGAGCGTTGTCTGAGAGGGAGCCACACTTGCATGCATATGAGGAGCTGTTAGTTCCTAAGGAGGAGCTTCCGGATGTGGATCAGCCACAAGAGGAGGTTCAGGAGGTGGAAGAAACCACCCAGGCAGCGCCAACCATCAGAGGGCGCATGCGCACTACAGAAGCTGAGCGACTGGCTCGTGATGCAGAGAAGGTTGTAGGACCACTCACAGCACACGCGTACAGAAAGGGGCCACCGATCGTGACAGCTGATACATGGCTTCAGAGTCAATGTGGTTGTGGACGGGAGCGATTCCCTTCGAGGAAGTCAGGAGGAACCCGTACAGCGATGCTGCGATCGAAGAATATGATCTGATCGTCATAGTCACATGAGATTATCCAAGACCCTGTAAAATCGAAGGTGGGTCTTCAATGGATCACAAAGTGAAGTGGTCGACTCTGAGTGGAGAAGCACAAGGCGAGATTTCCGCCGTGGCTTTTCACGCATCGCAGGGGATCGATTATGAGGAGAATTTTTCGACCGTTCTAGCAAAATTCTTCCATACCAGACTAACTTTATTTCCCTCAAAATGATACGTACATTCATCAGATGGATGTGAAGACTGCGTTCCTCAATGGAGTTATTGAGGAAGAGGTGTACATAGAGCAGCCTGAAGGTTTTGAGATCTTCAGCAGTGAGTCGCATGTGTGCCGACTCAAGAGAGCACTGTACGGGCTGAAGCAAGCACCTCGTGCTTGGTACACTCGGATAGACAGCTACTCCACCGGGCTTGGATTCTCCAAGAGTGAGGCGGATCCAAACCTGTACCAGATTGTGGTGGAGGGGAAGCTGTTGATCATCGTACTGTATGTAGATGATCTGATTTTGACTGGCGATGAGTAGTTGATACTTTCATGCAAGGAGGATCTTGCACAAGAGTTTGAGATGAAGGACTTGGGCATCCTTCATTATTTCCTGGGATTGGAGATTTGGCAGCGCAGCGGAGGACTGTTTGTTTCTCAGGGCAAGTATGCCCGGGAGATCCTGGAGAGGTTCAACATGCAAGGCTGCAAGCCTGTTGACACTCCTCTTCCTGGTGGTTGGAGGAAGGAGGATGTTACTTCAGCGGAGGTAGTGGATGCCACTGTCTATCGACAGTTGGTGGGGTCGCTTATGTATCTGGTCAATACACGACCCAATATATGCTATGCAGTTAACCAGCTTTCGCAAGCTATGGTTAAGCCTACCAAGCTCTTTTGGAAGGCAGGCAAGCATGTATTGCGCTATATTAGAGGCACATCGGGATATGGTTCATGGTACAGACAGGAGGATCAGTTGAGGCAGCATGGCTTCACAGATTGGTATCATCATATTAGAGATTGTGTTCAGCGGAGAATCATGATGCTTTCATATGTTCCCACGGAGGATCAGGATGCCGACATCCTGACGAAGGCGCTCACCAGGAGCAAGTTCGAATTCCACAGAGGCAGGATAGGGGTTGCAGATAATCCATATCTTGCTGAGAGGGAGTGTTGAAAATGCAGCAAGATGATTGAGCTTAGTGAAATGAAGTCGCCTTCACTAAGTGGGCCCGCAGGCAAATTCTGGCGCAAAGTCTATTTTTAGACTATGTCTATTTTTAGACATATGGAGCATGGTCCTGGGATTGCAGTATGTTATTCTTGGAGTATTGGTCATGTTGGTAAAAATATATGGACCTCTATTTTTATGACCTATAGGTCGAAGAGGTCGAAGTCTATTTTTAGACTGCCTATCCTAAAAATAGGGAAGTCAAATATTATTTACCCTTAATAATATTTGAACTCTAAACAACAAGCATTGTGCATAATTTTTTGGCCGGATGCATGTATGGTTCATGTAGACTTACGTAGGAATCACGTGATTCCCAAGGGTTTGATGGCACATGCATGGTTGACTTCAGTTAGGACTTCAGTGGCAGAAGTTTGGTGGAGTTAATGAGAGAGCTAGTGGAGTTGTGTTCGGTTTAATTTAGTTGAACTGGTTGAGATTAGTTTAACTAGCTAATCAACTAGTTATGAGTGGAGTGAATTAAATATTATTTAATTCATTAATTAGTAACTCATTATTCAACTCAAGAACACATCAGTTCACTACAGTGCATGGACAGTTCAGTGGAGACCATTGAAAGAGGTAGATGAAAGGGTGGAGTTAGCTATCAGTGGCGACATCAGTTGTGCATGAGATTTGCACCACACTTGGAGGAATTGCCCATGATGATTGCGCTGTCAAGCCAAGGAGATTCGAACCTTGGATCTCTATATAGACAGGCCTGGATTGCGCAATAGAAGCAAGGCAATCGGCGGTGAGTTTTGAACCAGTAACCTGTTCAAAACTGAGCTAGTTTGTGTGTAACTTCATGAGATAGTACTGAGTACTTGTGAGGAGTATTGTACTGAGTTTGTTACATGATTTCTTCATTATAATATACACAATAGCTGCGGGGTTTTCAGCTATAAGCTTTCCCCATACATACTGTGTTAATGTGTATGATGATTTGATGTGTTATCGCTTGATTTATTTTCTGCATGTGTGATAATCTGAGTGGAAGAGATTATGTGTTGCATATAAATTCGAATTGTATGTGATCAGGATAGTATCGGTGGATAATTAATCATTATTCAGCAAATTTCTACAATTTCATCAACATACTCACTAGTATTAAAACCCATGACAAAAGAAGTCATATTCAGGATAAGCTTGCCCAATTCAGTAAAATAAGCATAACCATAGGGAGGAGGGCCCTTAGGTTGATGTTCAGGTAACATAAAAGTCTGACAGATGCATTTCAACTTTTCTGGGGACAAATGGGTAGATTTTTCAAGTAGTTTTTCCATTAATAGGGGAGTGAGGGTTTGGCCTGGTTCAAAATGGAGCATTTCATTAATAGATTGAGCAGTAATAGGGAAAAGAATACTCTGGCCCGGGGATAACACTGCTCTTTGATTTGGATCATAATTGGCATGACAATAGTGGATAATTTCAGGGAAAATGCGGACTGAGGGAATGAGGTATCTTGGAAAATTAGACTCCCATAACCCAATGATATCCAAACCTTTCGAATAATCATCTCTGCAACGACAATAAATTCGAAGGGGATTTTCACTGAAAACTAAGTCTTTAATTTGAAAATCTTCATCCACTAATGGAAAATAATCCAAATCTCTATGAGGGGCATTCAATGGAGCAACATTTAAAGCTACAGGAACCTCCATTTTTGTTCTTGTGTTTTCAAAATGGAAATTTCAGGGGTTTTTCACGGAAATGGGTACAATCTCAGGTTTGAAGATGAGAGAAGACTCAAAATACTCTGTAGCAGTCTTTGGTATAGAATTTACACGAATGGCAGGATTTTTATAGAGTTAAAAATGGAAGATGATGTAAATACCTGTTTTTTGAAGATAAGCTGTGTTTTAACAGGTACAATCCGATGGAGGATGAACGCTGGGATACTGGTTTAGCAGTGGTCTTCAGCAAAATTGGTTAATGGCAGTTTAATAGTCGATTTTCAAATTTATCAATGTATAGGGCGTAGTCACTTTCAACACGCAGAATGATGAAAAAATGCACGAAGTTTTTTTTTAATCGCAAAAGTCAAAAGGAATTTTTTATTGTTTTCGAGGATGACGTCATCGGTGTACGACAAGACACATCACGGGGAATGGGCGGTAAGCGGTCTTTTCCGCACCGCTTATGGACGAAGGTGGTTTTGGGCGGACGAGCAGTGAAGAAATACATTGAGTGACACGTAGCATGTACTGTTTGAAAACCACTTTTCATTTCGCGAGTTATTTATCGAACGGGAGATGGCCAACGGAATGGATGCGCGCCGTGGATTTTCAATGGAATGATCCAACGGACGATGGGATGGGGAGCTGTTGTGGGAGTTAATGCGTGGGCCCGTTAACTTAATTAACTTTTCGGGAGTATTTTCATTGGTGGAGAATAGGTTATTAACTAATCCAGGTGGTTAATTAATTCCATTGTTTTATGAAGGGTCGGAGTCAAAGATTTCAGGTTTTATTTGTTTTTCGTTTAAAACATAAAAACATATGTTTAAACCTTTTCGTATATTTTTTAATATATGGTAATCAAATCAATATGATTTATTTACCATAGGGGCGGGGAATAATTTTAATGTTTTATTTTAGCCAAAGGGATTTATAATGCGGGTTTTTTATTTCATCATGTGGGTTTAAATACTTTGGCTAAAACCTATAGTAAAAGGGTTTTTTGGGTTATTTACATAAAAGGGAATTATATATAATAGGATAAGGTATTTCCATAAGGATTTAATAAATAAAATCAATGTTAATATGATATGGGGACAAGGTTAATCTCAAAATACTTTACACAACTAGGAAAGTGAAGATTTCTGAAGCAAATTACATTATATCAACTTCAACACTTAGACTTAGAGTAGCAAGTAATTTTGAGGGATTTTTATGAAATATGACATGATTTTCTTAAGTAAAATGGAATTTTACTTAGGAAAATATTAAAAGTGGATGAGTGTAATGATGGATAACTTCAAGTACTTAGGTCTTTTCAATTATTGGGCCGAGGGTCCGGTCCCTCCAAAAGTCAAGGAAATGCCTTGAGCCTCTTTAATCTTAAAATTCCTTAGCACTTAAGGGGAAATTAGTAAAATATTAGGGAAAAAGTGAGATGGGAAGTTAATGATTTTGACTTTGCCTTCTGTGAAATACTTCCAATGTATTATCTGCCTCAGTACTTGTGATGAAAGTAAGAGATTAAAAGCATTTGGAACCATCATTCATCACATGTAATTTCTGCAACACCATCTACCTACCCTATCTACTTTACTCTACCATTTTGTCTTCTTTATTGGGGTGCACTTGGACTGGCAAACCCTTATCAATCTTCTTTTTCTTTTTTACATGAAGAAATCTATCTATTTCTAACCTTATTACATCCAAGGGCTCAGATTAAACTGTTGAGCACCTTTTATTCACTCTACCTATCTAATTATCTGCCAAGATTAAACTATTTGGCCAGATATTATTCTCTATCTATAATACATGAAATTGAAAAATGAATGAGTCAAGTTTAAACTGTTTGACTCTTCATAAATTGTGGCAAAATTTTGACAAGCTGCACACAATTTCTTATTACAGAAAATGAAACAGTAGTGGCATTTGGACTTGCACACTTTCCTGGTCTATTTTGTTTGGGGTTCATTTCTTTCACTTTTTTGACCATTTTATTCTTTTACCCTTTGATTTTTATTTTAGGGTATACCCTCTTTACATTTTTTAAATTTTTTGATTTTTTGAAAATATGGAACACCTTTGCAACAAGAAAACGGTTTGACATATTGCATAGCTCATCCAGTCAATCATGAAATATGACCCCTATTGGTATAGGAGGCTAACACTGGCTCCACTTGGGGATGGCTTTTCCTTGTGGAAAGTCAAGAATAGTAGATCAGTTGCTTTCAGAATGATTTTGACTGAACGATGGAATTCTCTCCTGCTTATTGCTTTATTGTATGTATGATAGTAAGCTTCTGAAGCTTAGGGCCTTCACTTCGGGCTTCAATTTCAACAAGTCACCATCCACTCCACACTGATGCATTAGAAAGGATATAATATGTACATGTTAGAAAATCAAAACATCCTAGTAAATAGGATCAAAGTAGTGTTTTAGCATTCAACCATTGACTGGTACTTCCTCAGCTTCTGTACCATCCAAATTCTTTAAGAAATATGTGTTGTTTCCCTGTAAGGGATGAATAATGAATGGCCCTCTCCACAGAAAATCAAACTTTCCATGTTTTCCTTTATCTTCTCTTCTGGAATCCCACCATAAGACTTTGTTTCCTAGTTGAAAATCTTCTGCTTTAGTCCTTTTATCAAACATCTTTTTTAGTTTTTCTTGCAATACTTGGGATCTCTGATATACTTCTTCTCTGGTCTGCTGCAAGTGAATTGTTTGATTTATTCTTCTCTTAATATCATTTGGTTCTACTTGAGCTTCTTGAAGTAACTTCATTACAGGAACTCCTAAAGATGAAGGAAAAACAGCCTCAATACCATAAACTAATTCATATGGACTAGTCCCAATTGATTTTTTGGTAGTAAGTCTGTCTGCCCACAATGCATTTGTAAGTTTCTTATGCCAATTCTTCTTATTTTCTTCCAATAATTTTTTAATGATATTAATGAGGCTTTTATTGGAAGATTCATCCAGTCCATTACCCTGAGGATAATAGGCTGTTGAATGGCCTAAATTTATGTGATATTTATTGCAGAAACTAATCATTTTCTTAGACTTAAAAGCAGTAGAATTATCAGTTATAATTTTCTCCGGACATCCAAATCTTGATAGTATATTGGTTTCTAGGAATTCTATGATCACAGTATCATTAGCTTGTCTCGAAGGAATTGCTTCTATCTATTTAGTAAAATAATCTGTGGCAGTGAGGATCCATCTATGTTGACCAGAATAAGGAGGATGGATTTCTCCAATGAAATCCAGGCCCCATTGTTGAAAGGGTTTCTCGGTGGAAATTGGTTTCAATGGTAAGGGTAGCAATTTTCTCTTGCCTTCAAAGATCTGACACTTATGGCAAGCAGTTACAAATTTCTTAACATCTGAAAACAAGGTTGGCCAATAAAAACCAGCCCTCAAGATCTTATTTGTAGTTGAATTCTAGTAGAGGTGTCCACCACAATCTCCTGCATGAAATTCATTGAGAACTTTATCAGCTTCATCTTTTAATAAACAATTTAATAGAATTCCATCATGATTCCTCCAAAAGAGAACATTATCTAAAATACAATATTTTAAAGAGGTCATTTTCAAAAACCTTTGTTTTGTTCTGGATAACCCTGGAGGAGCTTGCAGGTTTAGCAATACATAAATGATATCAGTATACCAAGGTGAGTCTAAGAAGACCTGATTGATTTGTGGAGTCGCCATCTCCTGTTCGTCATCCAGTTCATTAATGTCTAAGGCTTGGCAATTGGTTTCAGTCATGAGATGAGCCAAACCTTGACCTTTTACGAGTTTTGTAGGTCTTATTTCAATGTCATATTCTAAAATGGTAGCTATCCATTTACCTCTCTTGCCTTCAATTCCATCTTGAGTTAAGATGTCTTTAACGACAGCATTAGGTACATAAGCTATCACATGAGAATACAATATCTAAACTCTGAAATATTTAATTTCTTTCACAAGTGCAAAAGCTTGTTTTTCCATGATATTGTATTTTAAAGATGCATCTCTAAGTGCTTTACTAAAAAATGCTATAGGTTTTTCACA
The DNA here is from genome assembly GCA_034641835.2 of Pinus albicaulis. Lineage (NCBI taxonomy): Eukaryota > Viridiplantae > Streptophyta > Pinopsida > Pinales > Pinaceae > Pinus > Pinus albicaulis. The sequence goes on from CM076571.1 coordinate 812,032,850, forward strand.
TCCTTGGTCATCCTTTTGTAATAAAACAACTGCTATTGTATGTTCAGAAGCAAATGAAAAAATTATGAAATCTCTATCAAATTTTGGACTGGTAAGAACGGGTGCTCTGGTTAAAGCTAATTTAATTTCTTCAAATGATTGCTTAGCTTCTATTGTCCACTTAACACTCGAATCCTTTTTTAACATATCAGTAAGCAATCTAAGTAATTCAGCTAAACTAGAAATAAATCTTCTCAAAAAAATTATCTTTCCTATGAAAGCTTGCAACTCTTTAATGTTTCTGGGATGAGGAATCTGCAATATGGCTTGTATTCTTTCAGGATCTACTCTAATGCCATCTTTTGAAATGATATGCCCTAGGAGTTTACCCTCTTCAAGACCAAACAATGATTTTTTCGGATTTAAAGAAATACCATATTTTCTGCATTTTATAAACACCTGTCTGAGATGATCTAAATGTTGTTGATCTGTTTTGGAGAAAATAGTCAAATCATCTAGATATATGACCAGAAAATCATGAATTTCCTTGGCAAAGGCAATACCCATTGCTCTTTGGAAGGTTGCTCCTACAGTTTTGAGTCCAAAAGGCATCTTAACATATTTAAAAGTACCCCATGGCGTTGTAAAAGTTGTTTTGTCTTGATCATCAGGATGAACCAAAATCTGGTTGTATCCTGAAAATCCATCCAATAGAGAAATCCTTGAAGACCCTACTACCCTTTTCAAGATGTGGTCCATTTTAGGTAAAGGATAGTTATCTTTTAAGGAAACCTTGTTCAAATTCCTCAGATCAACACATAGTCTGATCTCTCCAGTCTTTTTCCTTGTTGGAACTAAATTTGAAACCCATTCTGAAAATATGATAGGAGCAATTATTCCTGCTTCATACATTCTTTTAATTTCATTTTCAATCTAAGGTAATAAAACCGGATTAATCCTTCTAAGTTTTTGTTTAAATGGTTTCTGATCTGGTTTCAAAGGTATTGTATGTTGAATTATTGATGTGTCATATGATTTTAAGTCTTCATAACTCCAGGAAAAAACATCCTGGAATTCCCTTAAGAGTTCAACATATTTAACTTTCTGATCTGCTGGAAGAGATTTAGATAAATTAACCATCTTAGGATTTGTTTCAGTTCCGAAATTGTATTCTTCAATGTCAGCTTTTAACGGTTCCATTTTGGGTTTCAGTGGAATGTCATTTGAGTCAAAAAGATCTTCCAAAGGAGTTAATCCTTTAGGTAAATAATTATCTTTTAGATTAATGATTTCAGGTTCATTTTCTATGATCTCATCGATTTCCATTTTTTTCAGATCTTGCATATCTTTCCTAGTGAATTTAGTTGGGTGAAGCATGTGAATTGCAGTTTCTTCTGAAATACTTGTCTCTTGTTTATCTGTTTGATCAGATTCATCAATCGTGGCATCTTCATCTATTCTAATGTTAGAGAATTCATCTTCTAAGGTCAAAAAATTGTTAATCTGGTTATTATTTACAAACACTTGCCAATTCATAAGATTGTCCGGTAAAGCAGGTCTATGTCTAATCTCAGCTGTGAACTGATGATTAGGTCCAAAAGGTAACTTACACGTGCTAGCGAACATTGCAAGACTGTGAGCATGCAAATTCTATTTTCTGGGAATTTTGGCAAGCTGAGCTTGTAGAAAAGTGTTAAGAATTTCCACAATTGTTCCTCTGTATTCTCTTAATCTGGGGTCTTTTGTTGAGCATTCACCATTGATCTATTGGATAATTAACTCAGAATCACCTATGATTGATACTCTAATTGCTCCTAATTTTTTGACATGTTTAAGCCCTAGCAAAAGAGCCTCGTATTCCGCCATATTATTGGTGCATTTAAAGTTCAATCTATAAGCGTGACCTTCAGCATGGTCATTTTTAATGTTATGTATCCAAATTCCTACTCCTGCTCCTAACTTGTTCACAGAACCATCAAATTCTAAGTGCCAGAGTATTTCATGCTCATAATCTTCATCAACTTTTTTAACATGTTTCTTAACCGGAGCTAATTTTTTAGTTTTCTCTGGTATTTCTTGAATGTCTGATGTTTCTTTGTTTTCAGAAATTTCTTCAATTGATGTTTCTTTGTTTTCAGAAATTTCTTCAATTTGAACAGTAGATTTGTTTACAGTTTCTGTTTCTGGTGCTTCTATTTCAGTAGGAAGGTCGAATTCAGCATTATAAAGGATGAATGAATCCATATCAGAATGCACTGAGTAGATAGGGAAGTTTTCAGGCTTCTCCTAACTACTAACCAAATATTTCATCAAGGTCTCTCTGTATAGCCTTTTTGGTTGACCAAACACTGAAATAGTGGCAAAAGACATATCTAATTAAATAGATCCTCCAAGTTTGGCACCCCAGGATCTAGACAACAACATACCATATTTGGGAGGGATATTTGCTACTACTATGTCCATCAGAACAAATTTCGCAGGGTATTGCACCAAAGTAACACACAAATCTTTAATCAAACCCAAACATCTTACCTGACTAGAATCGAAAGAAAAAATATCTTTATATGGTCTGGTAATGTCTAAGTTCAACCTTTCCATCACAAATTTTGGCATTAAATTATGGGACGCTCCAGAATCAAGCATGGCATTGTGAAGCATTTTGTCATGAACATTCAGGCTCACATAAAATGGAGGAGTTCCCCCACTATCTGGTTTACCATTCACTTCAGGGCCAAAGAGTAGTTTAGGTTGATCATAAAAAACGTTCACAGAATCATCCATTCCAGTAATGTTAAGGGATCTTCTGATCTGGCTTCAATAGACATCGTGTTTAGCCAGTTCTGATAATGGAACAGCTATCTTTAGTTTGCCTATTTCAGCTTCGAGATTGAAATATTTTTCTGTTTGAGCTCTAGTATTCTGAACAGTGGGGTTTTCTCTATTTTTTGGGTTTTCATTGTTTTTCTCCTTTTCAGGAGTGGGATTATAAGTTGAAATTGTTTTTGGATCAACTTCTGCTAGTTCTTCTACATTTCCTGTAGAAGGAAAAGTATTAGAAAGTTGTTTGTTTTGTTGATTATCAGAGACATCTTGGATTATTGGATTAGCGGGGTTAGGACTTGTTCTAGAAAGAATTTGTACAGGGGAAGTGTTTGTTTTACCTTTGATGTTTTGTTTCTTAGCTTTCTGTTTGCTTTTCTCTCGTACATCAATTCGTCTGCTTCTCAAATTGTATTGTTTATGAACTTCATAAATTGCTGAATCATATCCTTCTTTGAAATCAAAAGTTTCTCCTGAATGAGTTTGAAATGTTTCAAGAATATGATTTTCTTGATCTTCTTGAGATAGGAAAATTTCTGTTTCATTTTTATGTTCAGTCAAATTATTTATTTCTACATCCTCAGTTGGTGCTTCAGAAGTTGAGCCTTCAACAAAATTTTCCTGGAATGGAGGCCTGATGTTTTGATCAGGAACATTCTTTCCAGGGTTTTGGTTTTGATTTCTTCTAAAGTTTGGGTTTCTAACAGGATTTTGACCATCGTCAGAGGACTTTCTTTCGATTGTCTCTACTTTTTCCCCCATTCTTTCCATCCCTTTAAGAATTGCATCAAGATTTCTTTCAAAAGATGAAGGTTCTTCATTCATGGGCATCCTCCTTTCAGCTTTGGCTCTAGCTCGTTTTTCAATCAAGTTAGCTTCAATACTAACAACTATGCTTTGCATTTCCTCTAGAGTTTGTGGGGCTCTTTCCCTAAGTGAATATGCTATGTCAGAGTCAAATCCATCGGGGAATTTGACCAGTACTGAATCAGGAGGTGGTCTAAGGTTTTGGGGGACAGCGCTATAAGCTTCATTGAATCTAATGATATAATCCTGCACTGCTTCATTCGGTCCTCTTTTCAACTTTCCAAAATCTGACAGGATTTAGAGAGGGTCATTCTTCTTCTCCCACCTATTTAAAAATGACCTATACAAGGCAGGTAAGTCAACAATACTGTCTGGATTAAGAGCCCTAAACCAAGTCCTGACTTCTCCCGTAAGACTCTGGACAAAAATTCACATTCTCACATCATCAGCATCAATTTCATAAAATTCAAAGTAATATGTCATTCTTTTGGTATGATGTTGAGCTGTATAGGTGTCGGAACCGTCAAAAGGGGTGATTTTGGATTGGTAATCTTGAGGCATAGCCCCTAGATTGGCTGGTAATCTCAGAGGAGCATATATGTTCGCCATTGGAAGGTGTAATGGGATAACAGGTGATGTTGGTCTATGAACAAGGGGTGGAGGAGTGGAAGGAGTAGCTTGTGATTGAGAAGTTTGGGGAAAAGCAGATGAACTCGGGGAAGCTGTGGTAATCACAGAAGTGTTTGAAGTATCTTCAAAGGTAGATTCAGACTGAATGGAATTTTGTAAATGCTTGTCAAGATGTGAAGTGATGTATTCGAATTGCAAATCTTCAAGAAATAATGGATCAGGAACTAGATTGGACAACTTTGATTCGGAAAAATTCACAAATAGAGAAGTTTCAAAATGTTCATCAAATGGTTCGTCTTCAAGATATATAAACTTCACTGGACAAGAGTTTGATCTAACAAGAGGTTGAGAACTCCCTGAGCTTTCTTGACTCTCTTGTCTTCTCAGAATTCTCGGAATCAGATTTGGATTCTCAAATATAGGTCGTGGATTAGGGTCAGGATTTGACCTGGTATAACGAATCCTTTCCGAAGCCAGTTTTCTGAATGATTTATAATTTTGATTTTTGTTTTAAAATGGAATGAAAATACAACTTCGACCAATTCTTCAAGAAATTAATGATTTTTAATTAAAATTTTCTCAAAGATTTATTAAACTAGAGAGACTGGTTGAATGTCTGAAACTAAAGTTCAGTATATAAACTAAATCGGAGATTGACTGAAGTAGCTTTTATTTACTATGCAGTTGCAAAGCAAAATCATTTCAAAGGCTACCAGGATAATCTTCAGACTCCGTCTGTAGTTTATAAATCAAACAATAATAACAGTAAAATGATTCAGATCCCCAGCAGAGTCGCCACTATGTTATCACTCAGATTTTCCTTGAAGTTGTTAGAAAAGGAAAGGAGTCTGAGGTAACCACAAACCAACCTTCAGATGTAGAAACTAGCCAATCTGCATCCAGAGAGGGCTCTCTCTTTAAAATTTAGCTTTGTTCTTATAAAATATTAGGCTAGTTATAAGTCCAGGGGTTTTGTTTGAATTTGAATGGTGGAATCTGCCAACTGAGGGCAAGATCGAGTATTTCAGGCCATTGGGCTATGGAGTCGGAAAGATGGCTTTACTGGATTAAGTTTTTACACAAAAGATGGCTTTGCAGGGCAAGATAGCCAAACAGAGAAAATTTTTGGATATTAAAGTGAATGGAATGGATTTTTAAATAGATGAAAGGAAATTAAGAATCTTTCAACATGTTTAAAGAAAGAAAGTGAATGATTACAAATAAAGAGCAATTAATAATTCTTTACTATAGTAATCAAAATGTTTAAACCAGTGAAACAAAAGCAATTAAGAATTCTTTGTTTATAACTAGTTTGGAAGAAAACATTTAGAATAATCACAATTGAAATCATAGTACACTTAAGCAATTTCTGATTTATTATTTTTTGTCAATTACTTAGAAATGGAACACAGTGATATGATAAACAGATATAAAAACTTAAACACAAAGGTAAGAGATGACTTATTGATCCTTAGTCGAACACATGAATCCTGCAAAAAGTCTTGAGCTTCAATTCATCATCCAGCAAGCCACAAAGAAATTTCTCCAAAAACACTTTATTCCAAAAGTCAATGCTACATCAAAGTAAGAGAATCCACCCTCAATAATCCGTTTGAGGGCTTATTTATACAAAAAATGATTAAAAATATCTCACAACAACTTAGGATATAATCTAGGATGACTAATGAATAAGCTACAAAAATTATGGAGACAGATGGTCTCGTAGATAGGAAAAGAGCAACTTCTGATGTGTTGTTTCCTCCTTTTAAGAGTGTGCTGGAGGCAGGCTTAATGGTTTGACTTCGGTGCTGTCAGCTTCAGTAATTTTTCTTTCAACTGCTTTGCTTGTCTGATACTCTTTCTTTTCACTGATACACTTTGACCTTCATTTACCTATTTATCCTTTATCAAGATATACCTCAGTAAATAGGCAAAAATTTCACCCAAGGATAAATTTCATAACAGTTCCATCATCTCATCCCACCATTGAACTTCTGGCACTCTAGTCCTCTGAAATTTCCTCAATGTGTCATCAGCTTCGGTGTATTTGAAAAAATTAGGCCGATATGGAAACAAATGTTTTATTTCATGTTCAAGATAAAATAAATTCTCCAATTTTTCATAAAGACTTTTCCCTGTTGGCAATGTTCCTTCTGCTGTACTGGTTGAAGAGCTGGCTTGATCATCAACCTGTTTGTTTATTTTTTGAACAAAACTTTCCAAATCCATTAATCTATCTTCTTCACTAACAGGACTGGGCAAACCGCTTTTTAACACAACATCAAATCTTTCTTGGAAGGTAAAAATTTCTTGTTGCATGTCTGGACACCTTCTTTCAAGATTTTGCATAAGAGTCCTTTTGGTAAAAAAAAATTTGATTTCCAAGATGGTTCCTGTCCTGTCCTGAATTCCAAACTCTGCAAGTTGATGTTTATTCTAAGTGTTCAAAAAATTGATAAGCCTATTGGCTTCTTCTGGTATATTCCCTAACTCTTCTTTTGCTCTCTCAATTTCTTCCAAAGCTAATCTGACTAAATACTGCTGTTCATATATTATTTGAATAGAAGACCAAATATTCTTTATTGACTGTATAATATTATACCAAAGAATTTCTTTTAATTCACTTAAAGGTTTTTCCATTGCAAGATCCTTTTCCAATGCTTGGACTAATTTTTCTAGTCTTTTGATTTCCCTTGTCTTTTCAGCAACACTCATTTTTTATTGATCATATTTTTTCTCCATAGTAGAAAGTTCAAGCCTTAAGCTTTGAAGTTCTGTTACTTGCAGTTTCAATTCATTCATTGCTTGGATTAATTCATCAGAACTTTTATCAGAAGTATTCACCTGTGATAACTCTGCTTGTTGACCTGTGGTTGATGTAACTGTTTCTGTGGCTGCCTGTGCTGTGGTCGCTGGAATAATGGATTCTTTATCTTTTATTGCTTGCTCAAGTTATTTTTCTATTTCAGTAAGTCGAGCATTCATTTTTAAAAGTAAATCCATCACCTCTTCTTCTGAATTTTCCTTCATTACTTCTTTAGTCTGAGGATGCCTTGAAGCTGGTAGTTTCAATTGCTTTCTTAATGCAGTAATATCATCATCTTTATTTTTGATCAATGCTTCAATTCCCTTGACATCCTTTGGATTGTGACCCAAACTGATAATTATTTCTTCCAAATATTTTATTCTATTGTCTTTTGCTTGAGAAGAAGCTTTTTCAATCTGCAACTGGGTATTTGTATTATTCAAAGAATCTTGCAATCTATGAGCTACCATGGCTTTGTCAGTAAGGGTGGAATAGATCATTTCTCCAGTTTGCTTGTGTAATTCAATCTGATCTAATGGATGAATATCTTTTGCTAGAAGCTCAAAATTGGTCCTGACATAATCAGCTGCTGTCTGTGGTTGTGGCACTTTAGATTTAAAATGGCTCATTAACATTTACCCTTGTTGAATGTCAAAGGCTGACATCAATCTCTCTTGATTATGTGGAGCCATTTTAAGATACTGATTATACACCTGGATTCTTAATGGATCATTCTTGACTTTTATACTGATAAATGTCTTTTTTATGTCTCCTGCATCTTTCATTGGCTGTTTGAATGAAGACATTTTAACATTTGGTTGAATAGTAGTAACTGTTCCACTAATTTCACTTGTTAACTGACTATCTTCTCTCTCTAGACTATCTATGATTTCATCAATAGATTCTACTTCTGGTAGAGGATTCACTTTTGGTTTTTTAGCCTGAGGCTGTTGTGAAGATTTACTAAGAGGAGTAGTACTTTCAGCCTCTCTTTTCTTGCCCTTTTCTACTTTAGAGGGAGTATGCAAAATTGATATTTCTGGCTGATTTCCCTGAACAGAAGAAACCTGTGTTTTCTCTTGTCCCTTGGAAGTTTGAGGTTGTTCAGTCATTGTGAAAGTCTCAATTACTTGTATTTCAAGTTCTTTCTCTTTTCCTTTGGATTCCACTGCAATTGATGGAATGTTTTCCTGTAAGCTCTGTTGTAAATTCCCTGCTGAAGAAGTGCCAATATCTGGAACTTGCGCTTGCCCAAAAGATTCTAGGTCAAATTTTTTCTCAAGATATTTCATGACATTGTTTATATTGACCTCTTCACTATCCTGTTCAACTAATGTTCCTTCCATCCACTCATCTTTATTAGCATACTGTTCTATTTCTGGAATTCTGCGATGCAAGTGTGGTGCTGATTTATTTTCATTCTTTTGTCACAAATAAAGCTGAACGGGTCATAAGGGACCCAATAGAAACTCTTTTGTAACCTAAAATGGTCTTCTAATATCTTTTCTGCTTCTTGTCCAGCATCTCTAGAATTGCATATAAAGGGACCTAACTGACTTTTGATTATGAGTTGGGCTTTCTTCTTAGCCTTACAAAAATGAATAATATCAGAGTTATTTATTTGCCTGAAATACTCTAAGGAAAAAAGTCTCATAGGCACATATTTAGGCAACTTGAATGGACAAAGTTCACATCCATATATTCTGATTTCTGAATAATTTTGGTACAAGTACCAGTCCCCAACTTTGTACAGCCTTGAAAGCTGCAAAGTTTTCTTAATTTCATTGTTGAGCCTTGGAGGAGCAACTCCTATCAACAAGGTAGTTGCAGGATGTATAAAAAGATCAATGAATTCATTATAGGAATAGGGGGAGGCATAGGAACTGTGAGTTATGGCAGACCAAAATATAACAGACCTGGAGTTTCCCTTAGCATCAAGCTTTTGAACAGGAAAAGGAAAGTTTTCTGATTGATAATAAAGGATGAGATGATAAATGACTGAAGAATACTTAAACACTTTCTCAATCTTTAACCTCATGAATTGATCATGGATTTTATTTGCAATAAAAGATGCAAAGTCATATTTAACAGCAGGAGGCTATCCAGGAGTGAAGATAGACAATAATACTAGGGTTATTTCATCAACATACTCACTAGTATTAAAACCCATGACAAAAGAAATCATATTCAGGATAAGCTTGCCCAATTCAGTAAAATAAGCATAACCATAGGGAGGAGGGCCCTTAGGTTGATGTTCAGGTAACATAAAAGTCTGACAGATGCATTTCAACTTTTCTGGGGACAAATGGGTAGATTTTTCAAGTAGTTCTTCCATTAATAGGGGAGTGAGGGTTTGGCCTGGTTCAAAATGGAGCATTTCATTAATAGATTGAGCAGTAATAGGGAAAAGAATACTCTGGGCCGAGGATAACACTGCTCTTTGATTTGGATCATAATTGGCATGACAGTAGTGGATAATTTCAGGGAAAATAAGGACTGAAGGAATGAGATATCTTGGAAAATTAGACTCCCATAACCCAATGATATCCAAACCTTTTGAATAATCATCTCTGCAGCGACAATAAATTCGAAGGGGATTTTCACTGAAAACTAAGTCTTTAATTTGAAAATCTTCATCCACTAATGGCAAATAATCCAAATCTCTATGAGGGGCATTCAATGGAGCAACATTTAAAGCTACAGGAACCTCCATTTTGGTTCTTGTGTTTTCAAAATGGAAATTTCAGGGGTTTTTCATGGAAATGGGTACAATATCAGGTTTGAAGATGAAAATTACAACTTTTTGTGGACGCAATTGAAATTCTGGGAAAAGAGAAGACTCAAAATACTTTGTAGCAGTCTTTGGTATAGAATTTACACGAATGGCAGGATTTTTACAGAGTTAAAAATGGAAGATGATGTAAATACTTGTTTTTTGAAGATAAGTTGTGTTTTAACAGGTACAATCCGACGGCGGATGGACGCTGGGATACTGGTTTAGCAGTGGTCTTCAGCAAAATTGGTTAATGGCAGTTTAACAGTCGATTTTCAAATTTATCAGTGTATAGGGCGCAGTCGCTTTCAACATGCAGAATGATGAAAAAATGCGCGAAGTTTTGTTTTAATCGCGAAAGTAAAAAGGATTTTTTTATTGTTTTCGAGGATGACGTCATCAGTGTACGACAGGACACGTCACGGGGAATGGGCGGTAAGCGGTCTTTTCCGCACCGCTTATGGACGAAGGTGGTTTCGGGTGGACGAGATGCGAAGTGATACATTGAGTGACACGTAGCATGTACTATTTGAAAACCACTTTTCATTTCGCGAGTTATTTATCGAACGGGAGATGGCCAGCGAAATGGATGCGCGCCGTGGATTTTCAATGGAATGATCCAACGAACGACGGGACGGGGAGCTGTTGTGGGAGTTAATGCACGGGCCCGTTAACTTAATTAACTTTTTGGGAGTATTTTCATTGGTGGAGAATAGGTTATTAACTAATCCAGGTGATTAATTAATTCCATTGTTCTATGAAGGGTCAGAGTCAAATATTTCGGGTTTTATTTGTTTTTCGTTTAAAACATAAAAACATATGTTTAACCTTTTCGTATATTTTTTAATATATGGTAATCAAATCAATATGATTTATTTACCATAGGGGCGGGGAATAAATTTAATGTTATATTTTAGCCAAAGGGATTTATAATGCGGGTTTTTTATTTCATCATGTGGGTTTAAATACTTTGGCTAAAACCTATAGTAAAAGGGTTTTTTGGGTTATTTACATAAAAGGGAATTATATATAATAGGATAAGGTATTTCCATAAGGATTTAATAAATAAAATCAATGTTAATATGATATGGGGACAAGGTTAATCTCAAAATACTTTACACAACTAGGAAACTGAAGATTTCTGAAGCAAATTACATTATATCAACTTCAACACTTAGACTTAGAGTAGCAAGTAATTTTGAGGGATTTTTATGAAATATGACATGATTTTATTAAGTAAAATGGAATTTTACTTAGGAAAAGATTAAAAGTGGATGAGTGCAATGATGAATAACTTCAAGTACTTAGGTCTTTTCAATTATTGGGCCGAGGGTCCGGTCCCTCCAAAAGTCAAGGACATGCCTTGAGCCCCTTTAATCTTCAAATTCATTAGCACTTAAGGGGAAATTAGTAAAATATTAGGGAAAAAGTGAGATGGGAAGTTAATGATTTTGAATTTTCCTTCTGTGAAATACTTCCAATGTATTATCTGCCTCAGTACTTGTGATGAAAGTAAAAGATTAAAAGCATTTGGAACCATCATTCATCACATGTAATTTCTGCAATACCATCTACCTACCCTATCTACTTTACTCTACCATTTTGTCTTCTTTATTGGGGTGCACTTGGACTGGCAAACCCTTATCAATCTTCTTTTTCCTTTTTACATGAAGAAATCTATCTATTTCTAACCTTATTACATCCAAGGGCTCAGATTAAACTGTTGAGCACCTTTTATTCACTCTACCTATCTAATTATCTGCCAAGATTAAACTATTTGGCCAGATATTATTCTCTATCTATAAAAAATGAAATTGAAAAATGAATGAGTCAAGTTTAAACTGTTTGACTCTTCATAAATTGTGGCAAAAGTTTGACAAGCTGCACACAATTGCTTATTACAGAAAATGAAACAGTAGTGGCATTTGGACTTGCACACTTTCCTGGTCTATTTTTTTTGGGGTTCATTTATTTCACTTTTTTGACCATTTTATTCTTTTTCCCTTTGATTTTTCTTTTAGGGTATACCCTCTTTACATTTTTTAAATTTTTTTATTTTTTGAAAATATGGAACACCTTTGCAACAAGAAAAAGGTTTGACATATTGCATAGCTCATCCAGTCAATCATGAAATATGACCCCTATTGGTATAGGAGGCTAACACCGATGACAACAAGAGAACCAAGAACACACATGCATAACCATGCATGCCAAATCTAGCAAGAAAATAACACATGCAAATCAATACCTGCAAGTAAGCCCGTTGTAGCTGCTTGATCCCGCTCTTCCTTCTTTGATATTTGATTCCTCCTTGCCCTCTTTTCCAATCTTGATCCAATGTTGAAATGCTTCAAGAAAAATTTGTGTCCAAGAGTGAGAGAGAGAGAGAGAATAGAGAGAGAGCTCCAAAATTGAACTGAAAAAAGAAGAAGGTACAAACCAATCCTCAAAAGCCTTTTTATTAATATGGACTCTATTTTCTTCATTTGCCTCCTCGCATGCAACGTGTGACCTTTCACCTTCATTTTCTCCTAATTTCCATTATTTTCACAAATAAATTGCCAAAAATTCTATTTTTCCTTTCCAAAGCCTTTGTCATTTCCTTTGCCAATTTCCTTAGCCATAATAATCGAAATGAACACCTGCACTAGGATTTTTTTTTTCCAACATTCAACTTGGAATAAGTGTCTCATAATTGTGGTTATTATTTTTCCTTTATCAACTTTTATTACATGGAATTTTCACAAGGGTTGTAACAGAACCCTCCCCCTTGGGGGTACACCGTCCTCAATGTTCAATGACACTAATAACCTACAAGACTTTTGAAAGAAAAACATACTGCCCATGAAGCTTTATAACTTAGCTCATTGCAGTATTTGCAATGATCAACCTATTGAGAAGAAAACCAACATGACAACACAATAACATGACAATCATAATGACATGACACCCATACCATTTATTGGAACTTTATAACATAGCTCATGGTGGTATTTACATCCATATACATATGTACATATACCAAAACATCACATAAAAACATATACCAAAAAAATATTCCAAAACATATATCAAGGACATTCACTCAACCAATGAATAAAGAAGGATACATAGCCTGCATATGATCTGCCATCTCCCATGTAGCTTCATCGGGCCCAAATTGCTTCCACTGCACTTTAACCTACTTGATTGCTCAGTTTTGGAGCATGAGCACCTTTCTCTACAATATACACCGAGGTTTCAGTTGGAATTATCCATTTGGATCCACCCATAATACAAACCATTCAATCACATGATCAACATCTTTAAGATACTTCTTAAGCAATGACACATGGAAAATATCATGGACTTTCACTGTTGGAGGCAGTGAAAATCGATAGGCTACTGGCCCAATCCTTTCAAAAATCTTGAAAGGTCCAGAAAATTGAGGTTCTAGCTTGGCACACGATCCAATACGCAAGGATATTTTATTTGGATTGATGCGCAAGTAAACATGATCGCCAACCTAAAACTTAGTAAACAATATGTTCTAATCTGCATAGCTTTTCTTCCTGTCATGTGATTCCTTTATATTATTCTTGATTACCTACATTTCGTGTTCCATTTCTACTAACATGTCTGGTCCAATCAATACCTAGTTCACCGGATCACTCCAACTGATGGGAGTATTATAAATCTGCCCATACAATGCCTCAAACAAACTCATCCTCACTGATTCCTGGTAACCATTGTTGTAGGAAAACTTGACCAATAGAAGGTACTTCTCCCATATCCTTATTCGATGCATCACATACATCCTCAACATGTCCTCCAACATCCTATTGACCCTCTCTCTCTGTCCATTTGTCTGTGGATGATAAGTTGTACTGAAGGCCAAATTTATACCTGAACCTACAAATAACTCCTTCCAAAACTTGGAATTGAACTTGGCATCCCTGTATGATACAATTTTTTTCGAAACACCATGCAATCTGAACACATCTATGATGAACACCTATGCCACATCACTAGTTGAATATGTAGTCTTCATTAGAATGAAGTGTGCTACCTTATTCAACCTGTCCACGACAACCATGATGGAATCATGTTGTCTAGATGTCCTCAGCAAATCTGTATTGAAATCCATGGAAATGACCTCCCATTTCCACTCTGGAATCGAAATCAGTTGTATCAACTCACCTAGATGCTTACACTCTACCTTTACTTGTTGACAGTCCAAACATATAGCCAAAAATTCTACCACGTCCTTCTTCATATTCGGCCAATAATAAAACTTCTTCATTATTTTCAATGTCTTTTGATATCCTGGGTGACTTGAATATGGTTTCACATGAAACTCTCTCAAGATAATATTCTTGAGCTCATTACTATCTAATACATATATCCTATAACTAAATCTGATCATGCCATCTGCTGAGTGACTATAATCCACATCATGTGCACTTGTGCCACTACCTGTACCTGTACATATACTCTATTGTTACCTGTGCATAAGCTCTCTATACCTGTCATCCTGCTGACCTTTCTGTAAGATCTGATCTTATAAATCTATCCCATAAGAACTCATAGTTTCAAGGCGATTTACCTATATCCGCTTACTAATAGCATCTGCAACTTTGTTCTCTTTAGCCTTTATGTACTTGATCTGAAAGTCAAACTCACTGATCATGGCCAACCATTTAGCTTGCTTGGCTTTCAGATTCAGCTGTTCAATCAAGTATCTCAACCCACTGTGATCACTCATAAATACAAACCTCCTTCAGAGAAGATAATTCCTCCACATCCTCAATGCATGAATGATCGTTTCCAACTCAAGATCATGTGTCAGATAGTTCGGCTCATGTTCATTTAATTTTTTCAACTCATAACATACTACCTGTCCCTCCTACATAAGGACTCCACCCTGCCCTCTCTTGCAAGCATCTATACACACTACAAAATATTTTTGTAGGTCTGCAATATTTAACACTGGAGCATTTTTCAACAACTTCTTTAACTTTTCAACACTTGTTGCACATTCCTCCGTCCATTCAAATTTCTTACCTTTCCTCTGCAATGAAATAATAGGATATGAAATTCAGGAGAAGTTCCTAATGAACCTCCTATAATAGCCTGCTATCCCTATGAATGATCTTAACTCATCCAGATTTCTAGGAGTTTCCCATTCCATGATAGCTCTTATCTTCTCTAGATCTACTACTATGCCTTCCTTATAGACCACATGCCACAAGTAATGTGCCTTTGTCTGAAAGAAACTACATTTACTGGGCTTAACATAAAACTGATGCTCTCCCAATAGTATCAACATTGTTGCTAAATGCTTGACATGCTCTTCCTCATTCTTAGAATATATCAAAATGTCATCAATGAATACAATAACAAACTTGTCCAGATAAGGACGCAACACACTATCCATTAAGCACATAAAGGTAGATGGAACATTATTCAAACCAAATGGAACTACACCAAACTCATATTGTCCATACCTGTTCCGGAAATATTTATTTAAAATATCCTCTTCCTTGATGCGTACCTGATGATATATGGATCTCAAATCAATCTTTGAGAGCACTACTTCTCCCTTTAACTGATCAAATACGTCATCAATCCTCAACAACATATATTTGTTCTTGATGGTCACCTTGTTCAACTGCTTGTAATCAATGCATTACCTAAGAGTATCACCCTTCTTCTTCACAAACAAGACTAGTGCACCACACGGTGATACACTTGGCCCAATGTATCCTTTGTCAAGAATTTCCTTCAACTACAACTTCATATGTGCTGACTCTGGAGTGCTCATCCTATACAATGTCTTTGATGTCGGTGCTGCCCCTGGTACCAACTCAATAGAGAATTCCACTTCTATGTGAGGCAAAATCTCTGAGATCACTGCTGGAAACACATTATGAAACTTCCCTAAGATTTGGTACCTACTCAATACCTTTGCATCCTCATCCTCCTTACCTTTATCACTAGAAATTTGTACTATAAATAACACACACCCTTTTCTGCAACTACATTTTTCCTGCATATATGTCACCATCCTAACTGATGTTGCTTTCTTCTTACCCTGTAATATTCTTTGCTGCCCATTGTCATCCAAGCACTCAATGGATTTTTCATAACAATCCACTTTGGTCCTATGAAGATACGACCACTCCATACCCAAAAGCATGATGTACGAACCCAATGGCAATACATTCAAATGTGTTGATGTAGACATGCCATTCAAGTCAAATGCACAAGCTCTTACCAAATGATGAACTCTCTTCTTGGTACCTGTAGCTAACTGCACTAACCAATATTTTGGATGCACCTCTTTATTCAAACCACACTTATCCACCAAGTTAGGGTTAACATAACTATAATTAGATCTAGGGTCAATCAAAATAGAAACAACTTGATCACAAAGCTAACCATCCATCTCAATGATAAACACTTAATGATATTATTGCCTATTATCCAGTGCTGCATAGATATGAGGAATGCTCTTCCCCACATCCCCAACAGTCTGTGCCTCCTATGCACTGTAGATCTGAGACCTACCACCCTAATTTTTCGGAAAATCCCTCTTAAGATGCCCCTTACCACATGTCCAAAGATCCAACCGTCCTATACCATCTCCTCTATTATGCTTTGGTGACCCATGTCCCTGTCTAGTTGCGTTGAACTTATTATGCAGTGAAAAATTCTCTTTCTCTTTTGTATTCTGAGGCCTTGTTCTTTTCGGCTACCATTTACCATTACCTTTATCTTTCCCTTTCCATCCTTGCTGAGATTCACTTTTACGCTTTGACTACTCATAATAGTTCTTCAGTTTCCCAATAACTTCCTCAAGTGACTGAGACTCATCATACTCAATGTGATCTCTAAATTCTAATGGTAATCCACTAACAAATATCTAAAATTTAGCCTTTTCATCTTTAAGATATGATGCATACCTCAAAAGCTCCAAGAACTTGGTCGTATACTCCTCATCTGTCAGCGATTTCATTTTAAGCTCATAGAATTCCTTGGCTTTGTTGTCGTAGTACCTTTCTGACAAGTAAACCTTTCTAAAGAGTCTTTTGAATTCATGCCAACTCAACTCCTCTGTACCGATGTCTCTGACACATTTTACATCTTCCCACCATATATCCACTTTCCCTTTGAGACTGAAGATAGATATTTTTGACTTCATATTCTCTGTATACACATGCAATTCAATGATTCAACTTATTCATATCAAGTAACCAAGTGTATGAATCCTTAGGATGCTTCAAATCTCCATTAAAAGTAGGTGCTTTCGCTTTCTTAAACTCATTCGAAAAATATCCCCTGTAACTCCTTCGATAAGGGTGATAACCATGGCGATCATAGTGCTTGTCAGAATCAAAACTAGAATAGAGCTTGTGTCCATCACCTTGCCTATCCGGAGTATCCAATAATCTACCATCTTTGATCATATCATCTCTATTTAACCTATGACCACCATGAGACCTACTGCCATATGCCCCATTAGTCCCATCCTCCTGTCTAGTTAATCCAGAGGGGTCCTTGTCTCTGCAATTCTAACAAGCTCTAAAGAATTATTTCATTGACTTTTTTTTGTTCCTCCTGTGGATGCATGATTATGTCATTATCTTCTTTGAAACTCTTTATTTCTTCTTTCAAACTCCTCAATGTGTCTGCTAATTCATAAGAGTGCCCAACCCCACGTTGTTTATATGATTCATAGGGAGAATATTTGTAGTCTACCATATTGCTAGTCAAATTGATCTCTTCCTCCAAGGCATACTATTTCAGCTAAACCAAATCATAAACAAACCAACATACCTTATTATAACTGGGGGAGGATATCTCATCTGCAAGACCAAACAGATTCACACAATACATATATAAACATATTCATATCAACGTTTAATCATCATCTAAAATATTATCCCATCATCAATGCATGACCATACCCATCACACATCATGACCTCATGCATGGCAACTATAACCATATCACTGTATTCATAACATTATTTAAACATCAAAATGCATAAACAATGCATAACCAATGCATCACCGACATATACCCATGAAGACCACATCCAATCAATGACACCCTTAAAATTCACATGGAGACACCACTGCAACCATGACCAATTCCATGCATACACAACACACAGATAGTCTACAAACATAGGAACACATAGGAAAATGACATGAATTCAAGACCAACGCACCACCCATCCTGTCCAAGGGGTGAACCATGCTATGATACCACTCTGTAACACCCTCCTCCCACATCTACCCAAGTAACCATCCAACTGGGGTAAGCATGTGATGAGAGGCTACTATAATCTGATTAAATTCCCCATGTGCAGTTAAGGAAGTGGAATTGACACAGAACAACCAACTTGACCTTCTACACATGCAAAAAAACCCCCAAGAGGCATCCAACCCTTCTAGGTGACCAACCCATAAGACAACCTGAAATTTTCCGGCATTAAAGCCTCGGTCACTCCCTTGACATGGGCATGCATGTGACTGGAACCCTCGAGTTTCTCCCACATCAGGGCATGACTGTGATTGGGGACTTTTCTAGGTAGTTATGTGCTAGCAACTCGAGATTTTGTGCCACATTTTTAGGGCCAAGACTCAGGTCGCTGCCCAGAATTCCATGAAACTTCTGGAAATGAAAAGTAACATCGAAACAATGATACAAATGCAAATAATTGAACAAGGACTTGACTCGAACCCTACTATCCATGACAGACATTTCGTCAAACATGTCACAAATATGCATTATATAGGTCATAATAATAGATTTGAGAATAGGGGTATCATACTTATCTGAGAATCGCTAAGAACCATTGATGCCTTATTAAATTAGCTGCATTATCATCTATTAGGTCATATATTCATTACTCATTCATTTACAAATCAAAACATGATGACAACCATATTTTTTCACTATCATAAAACATATTCGTAACCAATATATAAACCACAAAAATAGTGAGGATACAACAACCATAAATTCCTCTTATGATCCAGTACATTTACACATAAAATACCAAGGAAAGGAACTCTTATTTTTGAATGAAAAATCCTACCCAATATGGGATTCCCACGTTCCACCCGACCACTGATTAGCTAAGCCAAATCTCTCTTAAGTCAATCACTCCTGTGCTATATTCCAAGCATGAATGCAGGACTCAAACCAAAATAACCAACCAGGGCTTCACGAGGCTAAACCATCTCACCCTCATAAATAGAACCAGACTTTACTGCAATATTCACGGGATCACTAGGCCCTAAACAAGCATGGATGCCATCGGATTTATCCACCTACACCATGAGAAAATTTCATCTCTCCTAGTCTTTATGCTTTACCCCATAGTTTGATCTAGGGATCACTAGTCCATAATCGACATTCCACCCTCCAGGGTTTACCACATATCCCACCATTCACTGGTCAAGGATTCCTAGATCCACCGAGGCACACAATACCTTGATTTACTGCAACCCACAGTCTGGTTCAGGGTTCACTAGGCTGGTGGCTTTATAACAATCCACAATCTAGTTTAGAGATCACTAGGCCATGTGTTCTTTCATTCAAAGATCGACTTCACTCAGTTTTGAAGCCATATGGAAATCCAGCTCAAAGAAAACATGAGAACCATATCACACCATGGCTATCCGAAAATGGCAAGGCAAGGATGAAGAACATTGTCCCACATGGAAAAACTCATGCCAATGAAAACAAGAGAACCCATAAAAAACATGCATAACCATGCATGCCAAATCTAACAAGGAAATCACACATGCAAATCGATACTTGCAAGTAAACCCATTATCGCTGCTTGATCCCACTCTTTCTTGCTCGATATTTGCTTCCTCTTTTCCCTCTTTATATTTCTTGATCCAATGTTGAAGTGCTCCAATAAAACTCTAAGTGTCCAAGAGTGAGAGAGAGAGATCCAAAACTGAACTGAAAATAAATAAATAAAATGTACCAACTGATCCTCAGAAGCCTTTTTATTAATGTGACCTCTATTTTCTTCATTTTCCATTATTTTTCCTTCATTTTCCTCCTCACATGCAACCTGTGATCTTTCACCTTCTTTTTTCTCCTAATTTCCATTATTTTCATAAATAAATTGCCAAAAATGTCATTTTCCTAGCCTTTTCAATTTCATTTGCCAATTTCCTTAGTCATAATAACCGAAATGAACACCCACACTAGGATGTGGTTGCCCAACGTTCAGCTTGGAATAAGTGTCCCATAACTGTGCTTATTATTTTTCATTTAGTAACTTTTATTACATGAAATTTTCATGAGGGTTGTTACAAGGAGTTACTTTCCCACCATTATTTATGTTTTCCACAACACTTATATAGGAGTAAAATTGTAATGTATAGACTAACTAGTATTTATTACCCACCAAAATTTAGGTGAGTCTTTTTTCCTAAAGCAATTAATTTATCCCCTTTACATCTCAATTTATTAGGTCCTACCCAAGCAAAACTCTAAAATTTGAATTTTCTATTGACCACTATTACTTTAACATTCATCAATGTAGGATATAATTTTTTATGTATTTTTTCCCACAACATAATTTATAACTTGAGTCTAGTATGACCTCAGCTGCCCTACAACACTTATTACTTATTATTGCTTTTCCATGTTTTCTTGTTATGTGAGTATTTATTTTGGAACAGAGCTTCCACAATTTTAATTTACCCAACCTAAATTCATCTAAACTCTAGATCTATCAAGCATCTAAAGCTATCAAATCACTTTTCACTCAATTTTACACCTCAAGAGATTTGGTCTTAATAATTATAATTATAATTTTATTTTATTATTATTGTATTTCTATTTCTATTTTATGTAATTTGACCAAGTCAAAATTTTTACATAACATAATAGGATAGGACATTACAACATCTCTTCCATATTGGGCTAGAAAGCGCCTTCAACACAATAAAAGAGTTTGCACCTCAAGAGATTTGATCCCTCTCAAAGCTTAGTAGATCCAGAGTTAAGGTGGATCTAAACTGATTAATTATGTTTAATTAATTAATTAATTTATTATTATTTTTAAATGTAATTTGACTAAATCAAAATGTTCTAATTAATATTTAAAATTATAATTAATATTATTTTATTTTTTATTTTTTAATTTTATTTTATATCATTTTCATTTTTATTTTTGTGTAATTTGGTCAAGTGAAAATGTTTACATAACATAAGGGCTAAATTGTGAATTTGGGTTACACTTTTGTGAGAATCGGGGGTGGAATTTTTTTTTCGGCAATAGTTCGGCCGAACTTCATGAAAAATTTCGGCTAAACTCGTTCTGCTATTTAGATTGACGACACACTGACGACGTGGGCAAACCGAATTTTTTTCCGAAGATGGGAAAACCAGCAACAACAAATCAGCCAAACTTTTACTGTTAACATAGTTTGGCCGAACTATTTATTATAAATATATCGCCCGCGAACCTCATTATTTTCTCGCGTATTTGTTTGTTCACTTTTGCTTCACGTGTCTTCTGCTCTCTGGTCTGTTGCTAGCGTGTCTACTGCTCTCTGGTCTGTTTCTGGCACATCTCCTGCTCTTGCTTCATGCATCTTCTGCACACTTCTCTATTGCCGAGGTAAGAAAGAAACCAGATTTCTCTCATCTCATATCAATGTCAAACATTCTGTTATTCTATTGTATCATTGTATCTAATTTCGATTTAGATGAAAATTGCTTTTGATACCATTTTGGAAATTGTTGTAATTACAAAACACTAATTACTCATGTGAGCCTAGTGTCATGACCATTAGAGTTTGACTTGTTTAGCTTAGATACTAGTTCGAACACAAATTTTGTAGGTGGACTTTTCTAGAGATATGTTTGCTGAAATTTCCCTGCCCTGTTAGCTTTTAAGCTCAAAATCTTATCAATTCAAAAAAAACTACCCTTTAGAGCCATCTGCAAATCACCACGGTAAGGAATTTAACGACATTAGAAGACATCATCGAAATTTGTCCAACTTAAATCTCTCTATCATATGTCGCCTAAAAGTTTTCCTCTGTAACTCTACTTTTTTAATACACATTTGAAGCTCTTTAGCTGTACTAGGTGGAGCACGGGGCTCTATTTTGACCAAAAAAAAGATAACTGTTAAAATTGTCCTGATTAAAATGCTATGTATCTGCTTCCTGTTTGTTTTAATTTATTCCAATTCTATATATTGAACAAGTATGAGGTTTGCCCTCTCAAAATGTAATCTGGAAATGATGATGAACAACTGAAGAATGAATTTTTTTTTTGCTATGGTACATGAATATAAACTAGCTGTATTTTTCCCGCATCTTTGTTTGTTCACTTTTGCTTCGCGCATCTGCTACTCTCTGGTTTGTTGCTGGTGCGTCTCCTGCTCTCTGGTCTCTTGCTGGCACATCTTCTGCTCTTGCTTCGCGTGTCTTCTGCACACTTCTTTGTTGCCGAGGTAAGAAAGAAACCAGATTTCTCTCATCTCATATCAATGTCAAACAACTGTTTTCTGCAGTTGTGTTATATTAAATGAAACTAGCTTTCGATCTTATAGGCACTATATATGTTCCTCCTTAAGCTCGGTGCAACCTACATCTCATTTAAATGTGCAACAACAGGATTTTGCTATTCTATTGTATCATTGTATCTAATTTCGATTTAGATGCAAATTGCTTTTGATACCATTTTGGAAATTGTTGTAATTACAAAATATAATCTATGTAACAGTTAATAGAGAACTTGGAAGGGCATTACGAGAAAGAAACCAGATTTCTCTCATCTCATATCAATGTCAAACAACAACTTTCTGCAGTTGTGTTATATTAAATGAAACTAGCTTTCGATCTTACAGGCACTATATATGTGCCTCCTTAAGCTCGGTGCAATCTACATCTCATTTAAATGTGCAACAACAGGATTCTTCTATTCTGTTGTATCATTGTATCTAATTTCGATTTAGATGCAAATTTCTTTTGATACCATTTTGGAAATTGTTGTAATTAAAAAACAGAATCTATGTAACAGTTAATAGAGAACCTGGAAGGGCATTACGAGAAAGAAACCAGATTTCTCTCATCTCATATCAATGTCAAACAACAACTTTCTATAGTTGTGTTATATTAAATGAAACTAGCTTTCGATCTTACAGGCACTATATATGTGCCTCCTTAAGCTTGGTGCAACCTACATCTCATTTAAATATGCAACAACAAGATTCTGCTATTCTGTTGTATCATTGTATCTAATTTCGATTTAGATGCAAATTGCTTTTGATACCATTTTGGAAATTGTTGTAATTACAAAACAGAATCTATGTAACAGTTTGACATATGGTTATGTTCCTGTATAGTTAATATAAAAACTGGTTGTATTAGCATTTGGTGAATGGTTGATTAATATGTTAAATTATTAGTAGCAGATGAAATAAGTCCCATTTAAAATTTACCTTGATATATAATAGAAATGT
The DNA here is from genome assembly GCA_034641835.2 of Pinus albicaulis. Taxonomy (NCBI): domain Eukaryota; kingdom Viridiplantae; phylum Streptophyta; class Pinopsida; order Pinales; family Pinaceae; genus Pinus; species Pinus albicaulis. Next base: position 812,056,160 of record CM076571.1, read on the forward strand.
TTGTTTGTTCATCTCTTTCTTCACACGTCTTCTGCTCTCTGGTCTGTTGCTGATAGCTCACATTTGACAATTTTTTTCCATTTCTCAATTCAATACATCATAGCCCCAAAGATTGAGAAAGAAGTGAGAAGCTTATAGTGTGGGATAAATAATGCAACATTGTTCATTGAATAGGAACTAGTCCTTGGGGTTGGGGAACCCATTCCCATTTGTGCATATAGACGTAATTATCATAATGTACAATGATTCATTCCATATTATTCATAGATCAAATGTCATGTCATTTAAATACTTGAGATTTATCATAATGTACAATGATTCATTCCATATTATTCATAGATCAAATCTCATTTAAATACAAGATTAATAAAATACAAGATTAATAATAATGTACAATGATTCATGTTCCATATTCATTTTTAGACAAACATAATTTAATGTATTATGACATAATTTAACACATTAATTCATTCCATATTAATTTTTAGATTCAGGATAATAATGTACAATGATTCATGTTACATATTCATTTTTAGACAAACATAATTTAATGTATTATTTCATAATTTAATGTATTGGGACATGCTCCTTTTAGCTTGGTGGAATTACCTTTTCTTTTCATTTCTCTCTTACACACACACACATATATGAAAATATGATCCCATTTTATTTTTTATTCATAGATCAAATGTCATTTAAATACAAGATTAAAATATTCAATGTAAAACACATGCACATTCTTATACACCCTTATGTCTACGTAAAGTAGTTTGAGTGATTCCACGGGTCCTCTACACCCTTCACATGGTAAAATTGGAATAGGTAGTGTTAACTTATACAAGTTCTATAGGCTGACTCTGTAAAGGGCCAGGTAGCCTCTGGATCTCATCTTTTATGAAAGGTGACATATCTAGTAAATGCCCCTACAGTCAATCTCTGGAATGGATCTAAATAGAAGTTCTTCATTTTAATATCCATAAAACAAAACCACTTTAAGGTAAACTGTGTACATGTGTCATTTCTCCCACAAACTAAAGGTTTCCTCTAATATCCATAAAACACAACCACTTTAAGGTAAACTGTGTACATGTGTCATTTCTCCCATAAACTAAAGGCTTCCTCCCATTAATTTTAGATGTGAACTCTACCATAAATGTTTTAAGTCAAACTTTAAGATAAAAAATGCACATGTACTAGTAATAATGTCAGCAAAGGAGTGTTCTCCCATATTCCCAGACATGCTCAACTCCAAATATTATTATAAAGTCAGTCAAGGGGGAATTTGTCCCATGAAAGATAGAGATCAGGAAATTTTCAATCTGTCTTTCCTCTCTATAAAGGACCTAAAATACCCTGCTTACAGATCATTAGAAAGTGAACAAAAAGACTATTAATTGTCCCTTAATAGAACCACTTATGGCTATTATACCATAGAGAGTTTCTCCCAAAAGGAAGGATCTCATGGAATAGATTTTAGAGGGACCAAAAGGTAATGTAGTAATAAATCCATAATATAGCCCAATACTTATGAATGGACGAAAAAGATGACTGGGTTAATTTCCGTCCTGGTCATGATACATATCATAACTCGGACATCCATTTCGAATGCATATCCCATTTTTTCACAGCAAGGTTATGAAAATCCCCAAGAAGCCACTTGACGTATTGTATGTGCCAATTTTCACTTGGAAAAAAAACCTGTGGATCACTTCAATCATAAAAGTAGTATGATTGAAAAAAAAAATTATATTCGATGAAAATCTTTCCTATACATAAATTTATGGAACTTGGAAATGAAACACCGGAAGAATATTTAAAGCCTTTCACTAAAAATTGGTTGATATTTCCACATCTTTTCCTGTCTTTCCAATTGAAAAGATCTTCCTTCTTTAGGAATTTGAAGCTTCCTCGGTTCAGTATAGCGTACAAAAAAATCTTCAATTTACGAAGGAATTGACGAATAGGATAGGATCGGAAACCCAATTAGTTCCTCTTATCCCGAGGAAAACTAGACAATTTCTTCGACTCTTTTCGACGAAGAATAATAGATAAAGAATGGGATCAGAGAAAATAGGAATCTTCTCCAAGATTGCTTAGTTATTCTCCTCATTTCTACTCTCGACGATCTCTCTCTATTTTACGTAAGCGCAATCCAAATTCCTAGAGAGTTATACATTTGTGTATCTATAAGATCATTTACTATTTCTTGAAGCTCAGCTCAATCTTTCCCCTGGAGAGACCATATAGCCAAGAAATACCATAAACCAGAATGGAATAAAAGAAAATGAAACTATTTCAAACGATCTCATAAGATCATATAGGAATCTTAATCATTCATTGGATAGGATGGCGAAATAAACCAAAAATCAATTAAGCTCATTGGAGTCTATAGGCCCCATGGAGAAAATATTGGAAGAGTCAATATTCACCTGTGAAATTATTTATTAAGGCATTGGATGGAAATATAAGAGAAATTTGATCCTATTTATGAAACCCCCTTCTACATCTCCTCAAAATAGGATCAATTCATTCATTAACAGCCTATATATGGTGATATTAGGCTTATGGTAATATTAGCCTGTATGTAATATTCAGAAACAACTAATGTCTTTGAATGAACAAATATATTTTAGGGATTGGTAATACTTTATATTGATCCAATAGATTTGGTCTTAGACATATGCGAGGAAGGTAATAAAAAAAAGAATCAATTTCTTATTTTCTTCCTTCTTTATCACTTAGGAACCGCGCGAGGTTCGAGTCCCATGCATGGTTCTGAATGAGAGAAAGGAGTGAGGGGTCCTATTTTCGACAACTCTATCATTCCAGTCGTTGCTTTTATTTTATGAAACTTTCAAAAGAATTAACTGAAAGATAACAAACAAAATTATATTTAATTCATCAAATGTTCACTATCTCCGTTGGTAGATGAGCCTTGAAATATTTGGATAAATCGCATACATTGGATGAATTCGTAACAGATGCACCTTCTGTAAATATAATTGGGATTCTTACTCTGGGTTTTCATAATCGACACGATTGTCGTGAGTTGAGACGTTTATTAAAAGATCTGAAATGCATGCACATTCTTATACACCCTTATGTCTACTTAAAATAGTTTGAGTGATTCCACGGGTCCTCTACACCCTTCACACGGTAAAATTGGGATAGGTAGTGTTAACTTCTACAAGTTCTATAGGCAGAGTCTGTAAAGGGCTAGGTAGCCTCTGGATCTCATCTTTTATGAAAGGTGACATATCTAGTAAATTCCCCTACAGTCGATCTCTGGAATGGATCTAAATAGAAGTTCTTCATTTTAATATCCATAAAACACAACCACTTTAAGGTAAAATGTGTACATGTGTCATTTCTCCCACCAACTAAAGGCTTCCTCCCATTAATTTTAGATGTGAACTCTACCATAAACTTTTTAAGTCAAACTTTAAGATAAACAATGCACATGTCATTTACCTCATGATCTTGTGTCATTTGCCCCATGCATTTGCAATAAATGTCGATTTAATATATATATTTTTATTGAATTTGTTTTTTTTTTTTTTTTCAGGGATGAGAAAACCATTAAATATGGTTGAAAAATGGAAATTATGCATAGAAGTTTCTTGCTATCCCAATCCAAGGAAAGCGGTGATTACATATGTGCTTTCCAATATTGCGACTAGCAAAGTCATCCAAAGGAAAATGAATATACCGGGAAGAACAACAAACAACGAGGCATATTAAATTGGATTGATAGAAGGCTTGGGAATAGCGATGGAGTATGGATCAAATGGAATTGTAGTTTTCACCAATTCTGAACTTGTGTGCAACTAGATGAATGGCGTGTGCCAAGTTAAGAAGGAGAGGCTAAAATAACTGCATGGAATAGCAAACAATATTGTTAACCAATTTCATTTTTTTAGTATAAGGAATTGTACAAATGTGAATAAGATGTCTGCTGATCATTGTGTGGGGCAATGCCAATTCATGATTCATCTATCAAAGATGAATTAGAATTATATAGAGAAATGCCAATGCAAGATTCATCTCTCAAAGATGAATTGGTTTTGAGGTGCTTTTCTTCAAAAATTCAAGATTCATCTCTCAAAGATGAATTAGTGTTGAGATACTCTCCTTCAAAATTTATTGATGGACATTGTAACATATCTTGGATATGTGTGTGTTGTGTACTTATAAATGTGTCTTTTTTAATGACCATGTGTTTTTTTCAATTATATACCAAGTGTGCTCCCACCACACCATGTAAAGCGCAACTTGGTGAACTTCACATTTTTATAAAATTAAAATGCAGGGACTTCAACAAATTTTTGTTTAAATGGATTTTGTTTAAATGCAGTTTCACTTCTTTTTTAATTACCATGTGTTTTTTTCAATTTTATACCAAGTGTGCTCCCACCATGTAAAGCGCAATTTGGTGAACTTGTCATTTTGATAATTTCTTTTTTGCTTAAATTGAGTTTCACGCATCAATTATTGCTTTGAAAGATGTGTTCTACATAATTTGTGTACACTAAATTACAAATTGATTTTTTGAAATTTATTTTGTGTAAATGTCCACCAATAGATATATATATCATGGAGGATGAATGATGAAGATCAACAGAATCCCATATGGGGGTTCAGGGATCGGGGGATGTTCACGGTATTTAAATATAATCTTAAATCTCCATACATGTGTGTACATATGGAATTGATTTTTTATTAACTTTGTGAGTTTTAAATTAGTTGTTAATAAGTTTCATTTTTTATTTTTTAGGAGCTAAGAAGAGAAGGGTCTCTACTCCATCCATGGAGCATGCCCATGGTTCACCCAGTCATGGTATGGTTCACGCAATTTAATCAATGAATATGTACATGTATTTATATGTACACATGAATGTATTTTTCAATTGATTATAAATTCGTATTTTTTTATGAAGCTTCTCTCTCATCTCGAGAGGTTGGTGGTGGTTCAAATCCCCTTAGAGGGCCATCAATGAGTGGTAGCAGGTTGCGTGAAGGTGGTGATATTTATTCCCCCAGAGGCCAATCAATGGCTGGTGGTGCTGGTTCTCAGCAGGGTCATTTTGGGTCTCAACAGTTTCAGGGTGGAGAAGATGCTAACCAACCACGTCGAGGTTGCCATCAATTTCAATATTTTTTTCATTGAATTTGTACAAATTTGTTTACATGTGTTTTTTCTAATATACAAAATTTCATATATATTGATGCAGAGACAGAAAATGTTCCAAATATTGGTCAAAATAGACGCAGGGCAAAATGCTACATTCAAGAAGAAGGTTGTCTACCCACCACAACTTATTCGGCCGACATTTCTAATATACCATGGGAAACAAACATGGCGCAATGCATCTTAAAAAGGTGTGAAAAACTTCATGCAAAATTGCAGAGAGATCTCGTGACTTTGACTCTACCTGCTGAGAGTCGACAAAACCTCGAAATAGTTACACATTCATTGGGCGAACTTGTAAATGTGTACAAAAATCTTGGGCCAACGACTGATACATTTGTAGAAGTGATGAAAAAGAGAAAGGAAAGAGTAATGGGTCCCGATAAATGGGAGGATGTAAAACAAAGAGTTACAAAAAATATGGCGAAGTCAATGTTTAATTTCAAAGAAGGGCCAAAAAGAAAAATGCTGAAGGTGCAATATTTCAAGCACCCAAATGTAGCTCAATATTTGTATGATAGGCACCTTGCGGCCTATGGAAGGCTCCCATGGAACGACGAGGTTCCTGTTTATTTTGCACAATTATTTTAAGCAGAATTTTTTTGGATATGAAACCCAACTACAATGACCTTCCGTCCAAATTTTTTGGTCTGGGGAAAGGTCGATTGTATGACCGTAAGAGCACTAAGCGAGATGTGGATTTGCCTTGCCTTGAGCTGCCATTGGTGAGTCAACCTTTTCGGGCCGAAACTCTGCAGTTAGAGATGGATGCGACTTCTCAAATAAGTCGAGAAGCAAGGGATGTCATGATTGATAATATTTACAGCAGATTGGGTGGAGTCGATGTTTGTCTAAATCAACAAAGAGCACGTGAAAATGCACGTGCCAATTTTGTGTATTGTACAGATGAAGAGATTGACAACATGAATGTTGAAGATCTCCGAATATATGCAAAAAATTGTTGCAATGGTTTTCAAGACCTAATTCTTCATAAGAAGGAGAGCACGGGAACAATATGTGTTAGTGACTTTAGGGTTCAATTATTTTAACATGTATACATGTGTAAAATTTGTAATAAATACATGTGTATGTACATGTATAAATTTATTTGTATGTACATTAATCTAACAAAAATGTATCATCATATGTTAAAACACCATTTGCAGTTGTCACGCATGATGAATGACAAAAATTTTAATATCACGTTTGGGACCTCTGGTTCAAACAATGCAGATGGGTCTCACCATCAAGATATGTTGGCAAAAGTTAGTGTTTTTTAAGTGATATTTTAAAATAAATAATTGTGCACACATGTACATGTATGTATATATAATGATAAAATGTTTTAATAGATTATGATTACGTCCAATGTTTTTGGGATGGAGGTACCTTCTTCTTCCTTGGGAGATGTACCTTCTACTTCCTTAGGAGATGAGCCACAAGTATGGACAATTTTTTACTTTTAAAATTTATGTTGAAGTTATATATATATATATATATATATATTTTCCACCTCAAAAATTTCCATTAAAAATTGAGATATATATATATATATATATATATCTTGAGTTATTTTAAATTTTTTGAATTTAGGTTCCTATAGAAGATTTATTTAATCCATGGACTCTAGCGATTGAGATAGGAACATCCACACCATTTCAACCATTTGAACAAGTTGTCTAACTTTTTTTAATATTATTGAAAATAAGTTTATATATGTACACGTGCATTTTCATTTGAAATTTTCTAATGTATATATATATATATATATACAACTGTACATGTATGTTGTACAGTTTACCATTGCAGCTGTTCCTATGGGGGCGGAACTTGTTGCAGGTTATCAAATGGAGAGGGAACCTCATGAGGTATTGCGTGATTTTTTTTTTTTTACATGAATTTCTATGTATATTCTCACTCATTTTTAAAACATCAAATTTTAATGTTCAAGTACATGTGCATTGTGTATATGTTTCCCATGCTTCACATGATAGTGCGCGGATTGAGACCCTCATAGGAAAGACGCTCGATCCATCTCTATTTGATGGACATGATTTGTAGAATTGATTTCAAGATTTAGATAGTCTTACATTTTCCTTTTTATATATTATCTTGTATTGTAATTATATATATATATATATATATATATATATATATATATATATATATATATATATTATAACTTGATACAGTTTGATACTTGTGAGATCTACAATTTTTGGACATATTTTATTACAGTGTTAATATAATTTGTTTTGTTCCAAAAAGTTAATTTTTGGATGGTTTTAGTACTTCTGGCATGTGAATGTGAAGTAATGTTGTTATATAATTTGTTTGGTTTTTAAAAGTTTTAAGGTTTGGATAATTGAACTACTAGTAATGTTGTCATCTATAAATTAATGTTGTCATCTGAACTACATTTGGCATGTTATGTAATGATGTGTTATAATTTGTTTTGTCTTTAAAATTTAAGTTTTGTTTAGCTTTTGAACTACATTTGGCATGTGAAGTAATGTTGTGATCTATAATTTTTTGTTAAATTAAAAGTTAAGTTTTGGATGGTTTCAATCTACATTTGGCATGTGATATAATGTTAAATTTTTTGATTGGATAGTTGAACTATAATTGGCATGCATGTGAAGTAATGTTACGTATGATATAATCAAAAAGTTTTTAAAACTCAAGTTTTGGATGGTTTCAATCTACATTTCGCATGTGATATTTAATGTTTTAATGTTGCACGATATATAATCAAAAAGTTTTTAAAACTTAAGTTTTGGATGGTTTCAATCTACATTTGGCACATGTGGTATAATGTTAAATGTTTCTATTGGATAGTTGAACTATAAATGGCATGGCATGTGGAGTAATGTTGCACGATATATAATCAAATTTTTTTAAAACTTACGTTTTGGATGGTTTCAATCTACATTTGGCATATAATATTAAATGTTTGTATTGGATAGTTGAACTACAATTGGATGGCACGTCAAGTAATGTTGTGATATAATCAAAAAGTTTTTAAAACCCAAGTTTTGGATTGTTGAAGTACATTAATCATGTGAAGTAATGTTGTGATATAATCAAAAAGTTTTTAAAACTAAGTTTTGGATACCATTTTAATCTCCATTTAATGTAAATCCCTTTAATTTTGATTTAATGTTAAATGTTTTAAATGTAAATCCCTTTCATTTTTATTTAATGTTAAATTTTTTGATATGATGTTAAATGTTTTGATCTAAGTTTTTGATGGTTTCAATCTACATTTGGCCTATGGAAGACCCCATGCGTAGACAACAGATGCGTTGCAAAAGGGGAGGTGGGGGTAGGGATGGAGGGGGTAGGAGTGTTGGCTCTTGCCCTCCTCTTTCCATCCATGACACAGGTAGCCACCCTCCTCCAGCAAGAAATGAAGCAAAATTTCACTTCACCAGCGCTATGGTCAGACTGCGAATTACGACGACCATTTCCATCTCTTTTCAGGAGGAGCTGCAAGATGAAGATGCTTCTAGTTCTAGGAAGTGGTGGAGAAAGTCCACCATCCCAACCCATCAACCCCAGGACACCAAGAAGTCGGCAGCTCTTCCAGTCAAATTTGGCTCGACGAGCTCCAGCAGCGATGGCGCAAGTAGCGACAACTCCTCCCAGCACTCCAAGGGAGTATATGATGATCTGGAGGACTACGGTTGTCCAATTGTGGAGGAGAATCCTCCTACACACATCGATAGCTATCCTGATGTCAGGTCCTCTTTAGCTTTTTCTCGGTTATGGGCAGCCCCTTTTCTGTTTTTTTTTATTTAGACCCCCTCTGGTGTTGGCTACTTAGGCAACCCAGAAGACGGGTCTCGCTATGTACATTATGTTCATTACAGTTATATATATGTAAATCCTTTAATTTTTATTTAATGTTAAATGTTAAATGTTTTGATATAATGTTAAATGCTTTGATCTAAGTTTTGGATGGTTTCAATCTAAATTTGGCCTAGATGGAAGACTTCCATGTGAAGTATTGTTTTGATTGAAGCAAAAAGAGTAAATAAGTAGTTGTATATGTAAATCCTTTTAATTTTGATTTAATGTTAAATGTTAAATGTTTTGATCTAAGTTTTGGATGGTTTCAATCTACATTTGGCCTAGATGGAAGATACTCCTATTTGAAGTATTGTTTTGATATATTCAAAAAAATTAAAGTAGTTATATGTAAATCCCTTTAATTTTGATTTAATGTTAAATGTTAAATGTTTCAAGATATAACATGTTAAATGTTTTGATTTAAGTTTTGGATGGTTTCAATCTACATTTGGCCTAGATGGAAGACTCCCATGTGAAGTATTCTTTTGATTTAATCAAAAAGAGTAAAGAAGTAGTTATATGTAAATCCCTTTAATTTTGATTTAATGTTAAATTTTAAATGTTTTGATATAATGTTAAATGTTTTGATCTAAGTTTTGGATGGTTTCAATCTACATTTGGCTTAGATAGAAGACTCCTATGTGACTTGTATTGTTTTGATTTAAACAAAAAGTTTTTAAAACTCAAGTTTTGGATGGTTGAAGTACATTTGGCATCTTAAGATTACTTTTGATCTCTACATAATCTTGTTTGAGTGAAAAAATTTCCAATAGGAAGAACATAGCTTTTCAATGCAACTAACCATGTATCAATTGAGCTCTAATTGAAAAAAGAGTTTAAAGAAGTAGATATATGTAAATTATCCCTTTAATTTTGATTGGAAATATAAGTACATATATGTTTGTTGAATTTCACTAGTAAAAAATGATGAAATTAATGACCAGGTGACTAAAAAAGTTAGTCACCGCTATTATTTCAAGTGAATTACTATTAAATTTGAGCAATTTTAAGTAACCGAACTAAAAATGACTAACTTAAATGACTAATTTAGTCTAGGAATAAAATATACGACTAGATAATAAGTGACTAAACTAAAAACGACTAACTTAAATGACTAATTTTGTCTAAGGATAAAATATATGACTAGATAATAAGTGACTAAACTAAAAGTGACTAACTTAAATGACTAATTTAGCCTAGGATTAAAATATAGGACTAAATTAATAATGATTAATGTAAATCACTATTATAGTCCAAGAATAAAAATATGACTAGTACAACAAGTATATGAATTAGTCATTTATGTCAATAATTTTTAATTGTGTCATGCCATAAATGGAAAATTGCAATTTTGATATCGAAGTGTTACATTTCACTTATACAAGATTCTCTGAATCCATCTGCAGTACTATTAAAATTCTCTTAGTTGTGTCCAATACTCTTTCCATTAGGTTTTTGATAAGTACTGGATGACAGTTCTCCAACAAACATTAATGCTAGATACCCTACCTCTCATTTACCTCTGAGCGATCAATATTATACCCATGATTCCCCTTGCCACCATAAGTTCCTGATCCGCCCCAACGACTGTCGATTGGCCGCCCGCACCCTGTCCTGCCCAGCTCGCCCAATCACTACACAATGCTCCCATAACACCGAACGCGCTCACCAACATGACTTCGACTGACGCCTTTGACTCGTCTACCCGCTATGGGGCACACACCCGTTTGAAGTTGCTGCTCATCATGTCTGCCAAATCGCACGACTCTGCCCACCGCTACATGATGTGCCCAAGGTGGGAATTCACCAATATGGCATGCCCAATATTGCACATCGTTGTCGCACATTATACCCGAGTTGGGCGCCCATCGCGCCCCCACCACTCGGTCGTCGCAACACTAACTTGAGGGTGTGACACTCCCTCATCCTTGCTCCACTTGTATTTACTCATGCGAGATGCCTTCCACATGACGTTGCTCAAACCTCACTCCCATTGCAGAGTGCATGAATCTTTTTTATACTTATAATAATAATAATAATCTAATTTTAAGGTCAGGTCGACCAAGCCAAACACCAAATTAGTGTATGAGACCCCCTTGTTTGTGGGACAAGGGATCCACCTCTACATAGCGATTTGACTGCTAAGTTTATGAAGACATACATACTCTACCCCCTCTAGTTTTGAACCTATGACCTCTTAGGAGGAAACACATAACCTTAACCATTAAACCTACTCAAACCTCACACACATATATAATTTATTTATAATATGTTTAACATACATATATTGTGTGACACCAATTTAACATATATATATTATTTGATATGAACCCTTATTAATTTATTAAAATAATAAATATCAATATTTATATTTTATTTGTTTTAATTATATTATATAAAATTAAATTTTAAATATAGTGTGATTTTATATTTAATTAATAATTAAAATAATAAATACTAATATTAATATTAATATTTTAATTATTTAAAAAAAGTTGTTTGAACCTTTGTAAAAATGGAAGTAGGCATTTGAAAAATGGAAGTAAATTTTAATTATTTAAAAAAAATTGTTTGAACCTTTGTAAAAATGGCATGTCGCATTCGAAAACTGGAAGTAGGCATGCCACATTTTTTAATTATTTAAAAAAAATTGTTTGAAGCTTTGTAAAAATGGCATGCCGCATTCGAAAAGTGGAAATAGGCATGAGTAAGTCCTGCGTTGATTTTATAAAAAATACCGACTTTGAAAACTCGTTGTTCGACTGGAAGACAGGGTTTTGAAAGTAAGTTGAACATTGGCATGCCACATTCGAAAAGTGAAAATAGGCATGCAACATTCAAAAAGTGGGTCATCCATTTAAAGCTATCCATTTATTTAAAAACTTAGAATGATATAATAAAATTTTAAAATAAATCTCTTTTTAACAAGATTTGTTCACTTATCGATTAAGTCAATGTCTAACTCTTTGCCAAATAGTATATGATAAAAAGAAATAATCCAACCATTTTTAATGGAGATATTAATTGAGAATTGATATTACAATATACCAACCATTTTTGATGAAAATATTAAGTGAAAATTAATGTGACTTGATTTTGATACTCTCACTTTCTTCCCTCCCACTTTATTCAATCACACACATGCATTTGACCAGATAGTAATCCACCTCTTTAATCAAGGAGTGTCCACAAAAAAAGTGGAATTAAGTTGAACTAATGACTTTATTTCATTAAAAAAATTGACCATAATCGCTCCATCTTTTTAATCGATAAATACATATTAGTTATAAATACATATTTTTTTTCTTTTAAGTCATTGAGATAACAAATTAAAATCTAAGAAAAATGTTATAAAATCATTTTCACTATTTTCTCAATGAAAAATAAACCTCTTTGACTTTCACACTTAATGATATGCAATGCAAACCTCTTGCGATCATTGCAAGGAATGTCCATGAAAGAATCATAGAATTATAATACTCTTCCCCAAATTATTGAAATTGATTTAATTCTACCTTTGCTCTAACAATAAAATACTTCACTATTTACATGAATATTGCAAGGGATATTGATATTAATACATATATTTTTTATAGACAATTGAGAAAGAGACTTTATAGGAAAGTTAAAGAAGTTATAATTCATATTATTATCTATGGTTTATTATTTTATTAATATAATTTTAATAATAATATTTATGAAAAATATTATATTATCAACGCTTTATGATTATTGGTTTAATAAATATATTTAATTTTTATATTTAAGAAAACAAATATTAATAATGGAAAGTAAAAAAATTATTTACTTATGTTTGGCATATATCATCATTTTTATAGTATTACATAAAATAAAGATTGTATTTTTTACTTGAGGTGAATTAAGACAAATAATAAAAAGAAAAAGAAAAATTCCGTTATAATTATTATGTAGAAGTTTGCTTTTTTGATAACTGATTTCTCCAAAGAACAAAAGTGGAAGGAAGTCGAAGTTTATTTCATACTCGCTGTTCGACTGGTTCAGGGAGACGGGCTTCTGCAACTAAGTTGATGTCGAACATTGGCATGCCACTGGTTCAGGGAGACGAGGTTAGTCGAAGTCGAAAATTTGCATTGGCATGCGTTGATTTCATCAAAAATATTGGTATGAAACCTGACTTTGAAACTCGTTCGACTGGTTTAACTGGTTCAGGAAGACTAGGTTTTGAGGGCATGCTGAAGTTTGTCAAAGTCGAAGTCGGGGAAAGACGAGGTTTTGAGGGCATGCCACATTCAAAGTCCGTCAAAATTCGAAGTGTGGAGAGGTCATGGTTGATTTCACTAGTATGAAAGCCCAAGAATAGAGGAAAAATAGTTGTTCTTAGCCAGCACCATGTAGTTGGTTCTCAAATTTAGATAAAAACTCAATGAAAACTAGCCGTGCTAGCGAGAGGGTTATTTTAGGGCTGCGAATTTCTATATAATCATAGGTTTTATCATGGAAAAAAACACATTAGACAGAACTTGGAGGCTTTTGAAGAGGCGGGCATTAGCAAATTCACAATTGAAGTTTTGCATACCCAGAGTCACAGGTTAGTCGGATTTAATATTTTTCTATTTCCTGGGTTTGTATCTGCTTTGTTTGTTTTAAGATATTGTCGATTCATACGATTTTTTTTGGGTAAGGATCATGGATTTCAAGGGGTCAACGCTGGTCCACTTCTGCCTTCAAAACTGATATTTTTCATTTATTTATAAGCCTCCAAACCAGTTTCTATTTCCCTTATTCACTCACTGTATATGTTGATTTCGATCTAAGAAATGTACTGTTTATGATCTAGGGTGAAAATTTTAAATAAAAACATGTACAGTTCCTGAGGCTCGTATGGTTCAGTTCGATCTCAAATTCCACTTATGATATATGTCATCTTCACCAAATTTGCATGGATTAGCACAGGGGTGTATCCTCACATATCAGAGATCATTAATTTCGCATGGCTCATTATCAACACATGGCTTAGGACCTTTCTATGGCACCTGTGTTATGGTCATGACTGAAAATAATTTTTGATACCTCATTGAATTATCCTTCAGTGATGTGGAGATAAAGCTACATCAGATAAGAGGATTTGGGGGATTTTTACTTACATTTATTCTACTTAAACCAATACAACCCTGATTTATTAATCCATTCATTTGATATCTCATTATCCATGTATCGTAGTTCCGTTTGACATTTCATCCATATATCGTAGTTTCGCTTGACATTTCATGTAAACCTTAGAAAACTTATCTATGGAAGGCTACTGTAGGTTGGGACTACAACAAACTGAAGATCAAAAATGGATTTTTTTAATTACTTCCTAAAAGTTTATTAGGCCATCATTAGGCATCAAGTCAAGCTTCTGTTAAAGAAGAAATGGGAAACTGTGATGTTTACCATAAAAGGAGCTTGACTTACTTAGTTTCGATTGAAAAAAATGTATCACACTGATTTCCATTTCGTAGTTTCGTTTGACAGTTCATGTAAACCTTAGAAAACTTATCTATGGAAGGCCACTGTAGGTTGGGACTACAAGAGACTAAAGATCAACAATGGATTTTTTTAATTACTTCCTAAAATTTTATTAGGCCATCATTAGGCATCAAGTCAAGCTTCTGTTAAAGAAGCAATGGGAAACTGTGATGTTTGCCATAAAAGGAGCTTGAATTACTTAGTTTCAATTGAAAACAATGTATCACACTGAGTTCCATTTCATAGTTTCATTTGACAGTTAATGTAAACCTTCGAAAAATTATCTATGGAAGGCTATTGTAGGTTGGGACTACAAGAGATTGAAGATCAACAATGGATTTTTTTTAATACTTCCTAAAAGTTTATTAGGCCATCATTAGGCATCAAGTCAAGATTCTGTTAAAGAAGCAACGAGAAACTGTGATGTTTACCATAAAAGGAGCTTGACTTACTTAGTTTCGATTGAAAACAATGTATCACACTGAGTTCCATTTCTTAGTTTCATTTGACAGTTCATGTAAACCTTAGAAAACTTATCTATGGAAGGCTACTGTAGGTTGGGACTACAAGAGACTGAAGATCAACAATGGATTTTTTTAATTACTTCCTAAAATTTTATTAGGCCATCATTAGGCATCAAGTCAAGCTTCTGTTAAAGAAGCAACGGGAAACTGTGATGCTTACCATAAAAGGAGCTTGACTTACTTAGTTTCAATTGAAAACAATGTATCACACTGAGTTCCATTTCGTAGTTTCGTTTGACAGTTCATGTAAACCTTAGAAAACTTATCTATGGAAGGCTACTGTAGGTTGGGACTAC